>VZTF01001657.1:549074-791789 GCA_013397755.1 Cnemophilus loriae
TTTTTTTTTTTTGCAGTCTTGGTCCATGTAGGTACTTCTTCAGGAAGTAGAATCTACTATGCACTCAGCTGGATGTTAAACCTCACATGGTTTAATCAAATCCTTGGTTTTTTGGTCATTGGCTCATTAAAAAGCCCAGGTTGAAAGGGACCTTGAAAAATTATCTGATCCAATCTTTTATGGGAAAGGAAGCGTAGATGAGATTACCTAGCTCCCTGTCCAGTTGCATCTTGAAAACTTCCAGTGATGGGGTCTCTAGAATATCCCTACGGAGGTTGTTCCTGTGATTAACTGTTCTCACTGTAAAGAAATTTATTCTATATAACTCTTCTATCAGGATGAACAGGTTTTTGTTTGTATTTAATCGCTGATTCTGCTAAACTTTAAAGATAATCTTGCGGAGATTTTTCCTTTTCCTTTCCTAAAAATTCCCTTCCTAAAAACATCTTTCACCTTTACCAAACTCTTGGATGGTCAGAAGCTTCAATTTTCCTCACTTTTCTTCTCTCTTCCTCTTCCTTCCCTCTGCTTCACATTGTACCAAAGATCACGAACAGCATGTAACTGAACTGAGGGAAGTGGAACAGTTTTACAGTTCGCATTTCTTTTCCTTAAACAGCAAACAGTTCTTCTGGAACTGGCTGGTCCACAAACATTGCATTGATCCTGAAACCTGCTGCCTTTCTGCAGGACTTTAAATTTTTGGGTGTTCTGTTGTGTTGTTTGCCCATGATCCTTGGAGTGCTTAAGAGTAATAGTGAAAATTTTGACCATCACCTTTATATTATGCCTTTAAACGCAAAGGTCTTAAGAAAAAGCTACAACTTTACACTTTTCACAATAAGAACATAATTAATACTTTTTTTGTGCGTGTGTGTGGCTTTCATATCTTCTCCACTGAAGCTGTTGCAAAGCTGTCATCCTCTGTAGAAGCGGCATAGAAGTGATGGCATGGCAGAGAGATATGCATTAAAAATAGCATGAACCAGGAATCATTTGCGTTCTCCTGTGATGTCTGAGCTTGGAAAAACTGTCCGGATTACTTGCAGTCTGCAGGCTTCAGAATAAAAGGGAGCTGTGCTCTTTAACTGAGCTTTGCTTAGAGGACAAAGCAGATGAAAGTGCTACTTGTGTGACTGAGACCAACGCAGCAAATTGGAAAATCTGATAAAACTGCTGTTCTACTTGGACTTGCTCTCAATCCCATGATAAAGTGTTCTTTTCCTCTCAGTACATGTGGTTAAATGTATTTAGGAAAGAATATCTGTCCTCAGTTTTGCGCTTCGATCTCAACATTTTGGTGTCGCTTTAACCCTGCTAATGAAACAGAAGTTTCCAATAGCAGATATGCAAGATTGGCATAGATATTATTGAGTACATTTTATTTCTCAGCGTTTTAAGCAATGCGTTTATTTTTGCTTTCAGTCTAAGCCCAAAAACTCACCAAAAATAACCAATCCACCAGAGCTGTGTGAGTTGAAACAGATTAATGAATAACTACCGTCCTTTAACTGTTTTGACAATGAGGCTTTGTAGCTTCAGAGAACCCTTTCCTCCCAGCTCCGTCAGGCCATTGGGCTTAAGATGTATCATTATTTGTCAGTGGTAGGTTTCTGTAACATTTGATTTCTGCTGGGAGCTTCATGCCTCTTTATAGAGTTCATAGAGATGACCAAGTCATTGTCTCTTCCTGCTACAGAGCATTTTTTAGCTGGAATCATTTCTTGTCGCTACAAAGCAAAACCAGCTTTTAATTCTATGCCTGGAATTCCAGTGGTGCCTGCTAAAAACTGCTTTAATGCCTGAGGCTTCTGTCATTCTGTTGGTGGGTTAGAAATTGAAGGAACAGGATATGGATCCTGTGGCACAGCTTTGGAAAACTGGAGATTAGGTTCTGGAGTTATTGAGTCATTGAAAATCTTAGACTGGTAGCAGCAATCAGCAGGCAGAGTATCTGTTCACATTTCCAATACTTTGTTTTATTAGAATGCTTTAGAAAACAATTAATGTCTGTGAGGGAAGACATATCACAGAAAAGCACTGTTTGAGTTCCAGTTGAAGTACCAGTGGCTTAAAAGCGTAGAGAAGCCATCCAAGACCCACAGTGTCACTTCAAAGCCTCAACTGATGCTGTCATATACAGCAAAATGTACATAATCTTCCACTGTTTCTATCAGAAATTATTGGATTGCTTTATGAATGTCAGAAATTCCGGGTTATTAATACAGTTGCAGACAAACTGGTTAAGAGCCTGCAGAAGCCTCTGTCTTCCACAGTCGTCCACTGACCTCACTGTGGTTTGGACTCTGCTGGTGTTCAGAGGAACACAGATTCCCAAGATTTCTCTTGGGGGATGGTTGTCCCACGATTAAAGCATCTACATATCTTTCAGAGTCTTGGTCTTCACGATTTAAGCCAATTTTGGTAAACTTGCTGCTTCTCCTTCTTAAAAAAGAAATTAAAAAATAAAGGAAGAGGAAAAAAAAAAGGAAGAAAAAAAGACTAGTGCTGTTCCTGGAATATACTATGACTTCATGTCGGCATGAAGTGCCAACATGCACGTGGAATGGAAGAGTAGTGAGAAAAATTACTTCTGCAACTTGGGTGGTATTTTCTACATGAGAAATATCACTCTTTTCTGACTGCCAAGTTATTCCACTCAGGCTCTAAATCTGTTTTGTATACAGAGTAGAGGTAAGAATTGCATGTGTGTGAACTTGCGTTTCTGCCTTCGTCCTGCCTGATCAACGAGTGTGTGAATAGGTGCCCAGTCACTTCTGTCCTGGGATGTATGAACATGTGCTCGTGCTCTTCAGGATGGATCTGCAAGCTTCCTGCTATGATGCTGTGCATGCACATCACTGTACAAAGCCAAACCACATCCAACTCTCTCTTCCTCTAAATAGCGTGAACAGACAGTTTTTATTTTGAGCAGAAATTGTGTATCTGGGACCTTAAACATGCTTTGATGTTTTAGCTGTTTTTAAAAATCCTTACTCAGCTGCTATGTTGTGAAATGCAGCTCTGTGAGAATCTCCTGACTGCGAAATATAAGGATTTTTTTTTTTTTTTCTTTTTGCTGGTCAGCAGTGGGATTTTGTGACCTCCAGCCTATATCTGTACAGTACATCTTGTATGCGTTTGTTAGTGAGACAGCACAGTGCCTCCAGGAAATGCATTCTTTTGCAGTGGGCCATATGGGTAGCTTTGCATTTTTATGATGAAGATGGGAAGATAAGGTTTGTTGCTTACTCTTTTTTTCTTTCTTAAAACTCTTACTGTGTTTTGTCCCTGCATATAGTTGAGGCATCCTAAAAGATGGCTGAGATAAAGCAGAATTTAGCCCCTTAACAGGCATTTGTAACTGACTATTAGATTTCTTTTTTCAAAGTTTAGAAGGACTACTTTTTAAATCTTGGCTGTTGCTAAAAAAAGAGAAAAATTAATAGCAAACATACTATGCTAACTGCAACAGGTAGGATGTTGAAGACTGAAGTAGTTTTCAACCATATCAAGATGGGGCTAAAGCAAATATAAAAAAAAAACCCAAACAGCCTTCCATCCAAGTGCATTCAGGCACTCATCTTATGTTTCTGGTGTGTAGAGTTCCTAGGATATCAACGTGAAAATTACGAGCTTCTGTTGCTTTAGACATAAAGGAGTAATTTGGGTAGTTGCTTCTTCCTACTCAAACATATCCAGGTTCTGGAGGGGCAGAAATATTTGCATTCTAAGCCATTATGTTTCAATGGGAAATGGGGAATTTATGTGGAAACTTGGAGAGTCTTCCTCAGTTCAGGGGAAGTAATTACTACTGCAATGGTACAGAAGGCTATTTCTGGCTTGTATCTTACAGATACTGCCAACTGGTGCTTAAAGATAGGCAAAAGGACTACTCCATAGCAGATGACAGAGGATCATGCCATGTGCCAGCACTGAGAGGAAAATATCTGAGTTCTTTACTGGTGTTTCTAATGTCTCTTGATTTACAACTTTTAAATTGTTGCCCACTTAGAGCATACACCTGTGTAATTATTGGTGACTTCATTCTTTGATCATTATTTCAGCTCCACTTCATTCTCCTTTCTTCAAATACATTCTTTATGGAGGAACTGTTGCCACCAAACTAACAGCTGGGCTCTCTGTCTCCCACTTAAATTTGACTAAGAAGTAGATAAACCCCTTCTTTATTTCCGTATCCCTGCTTTCCCATCCGTGTTCCAAATGGTGTTTTGCTGTCTTTGTCCTTACAGGGGCAGTGCTTAAATTTGTCTCTGGCTACTGGGAAAAATGACCTTTCTGTGGCTGCATCCTCTCTCCCTTTCCTCTCTCCTCTCTCCCTTTCCTCTCTCCTCTCTCCCTTTCCTCTCTCCTCTCTCCCTTTCCTCTCTCCTCTCTGNGGTGTTTTGCTGTCTTTGTCCTTCCAGGGGCAGTGCTTAAATTTGTCTCTGGCTACTGGGAAAAATGACCTTTCTGTGGCTGCATCCTCTCTCCCTTTCCTCTCTCCTCTCTCCCTTTCCTCTCTCCTCTCTCCCTTTCCTCTCTCCTCTCTGCCACTCTCTCTGGAATATTTTCAAACCATGCATGAAGTGAGCACAGAAAACCAGAACTCATAGTTCTCCAGGACATCCCTGTTTTCCTCATTGAGAGAGTTTTATTACAGTTGATAATCCAGGACATTTCTCAAGATGTATTCATGAGTTATTTGTACAGCCAAGTACAATGTTCTTCTCTGTGTTTTCTTTAACCCATCCCTGGTTCCCTTGTACATCTTTTTCCTTCTGACTGCGGTGGGGCCCCGTATTTCAGGACCTTGTATTGGCAGCAACTGGAACAGAAATCAATATTAAATTTGTATAGAAACAGTAAGGTTAGAAAGTCCTGTTACAGTAGCAAAATGTAGCACTTTAACAACTATGCCAAGGGGGACCAAGTAATCATTTTAGCTGGAATCTTGTCTTTAATGGAAGCCAATTCATATTCCCCTGCATTCCTTGCACAAGTTACTTGCCAGTGTCCCTGCTCTCAACTTCTGCTCAACTTACATCTTGAAGAATAATGACTTTGGCAAGGAAAATAGAAAAGCATTATGCTGAGGAAAGGATGAGCAAAACTTCATGGTGTTACATCCTAGTCATCCTATATAAATCACGCAGTTTAAGATTCCCATATTTCGTACTTATTGGTAGAGATAATGTTTCTTCTCCCTTGTCTTGGAGCCATTTGACATAGTTCCAGTCTAAGGAAAACATCTCCTTTCTTTACCTTTTTTTTTTTTTCCAAATTAAAAAAGTGGTGGAGAGGACATGTTCTTTCTGACTCCTGTTCAAGGTGCACTTACATCCTGAAGGTTACAAATACAGTCTTTCATAGCCTTTTTTGCTAGTTAAAGTGTTTCTCTTACATCTCTAGATATTTTTCTTATCCGTGGTATACCCATAGTGCATACAGGAATTCTTTGTCCGTGGAAATACTTCTCTATGGTGAAGATCACAAACAGTTTGTACCAGGCACAATGGAGAAGCCTACTTGCTGTTTGTGAGGGAAGAAACTACATCATTATCAAGTGGAACTTAGTGGGATTCAGAAGAGTAGAACCAGAGTGCTTTAATTTGTTCGAAAGCAAATTAAAGGAAGAGACTGTATCTTTCTCAAAACATTTGGATCAGCCTGGCAAATGAGAAGAATCAGCTGAACAGGTCAAAAGGAAAGCCACTGAGTTCAAGTGGTGTTGATGGGAACAAAAGAATGGCATCATAAAAATTGCTGGGAATTGTACCTCATAGTTGAGTCTTGAGGAGTAAGCAAATTTGGGTCAAGTCTTGGCTTGTTTACACCTTGCATCCCATTGGAGACCAAGGGTACCTTTGAAATGCTAAGAAAATCCTACTGAAGTCAGACATGTTTGTTTTTCTATGAGTAAGCAAAGAATTTGGCCAGAGGCAGCAAACTTATAGCTATTTCTTAGCTTTGTGGTAGTGTAAATGTTTTCTGGTTGCCTCAGTCACAAATATATACTACACTGGAAAGAAAATTATATTTGAGCAATATTCCTAAATGTTTTGCCTGCAACATCTGAGAGTCAATGCTATCTATACCTGATTACCTGATCAACTACAATTTGGTTATCTACCAGTGAGCTGGATCTGCCTTTCCCACTTGTAGTCTGTGGTGCCCCACACTAAAAGAATTGCTACTTTCTCTATTACTGAGCGGTCCTACCACACCACTATACATATGAAATTCTGTAATGCATTCATTGATGGAGAAATACTGGGTTTTGGAGAAGGACATGAAAAAGCTCTTGGGGGTCAAACTTTTTTTGCTGCTGTTCGGTATAGTGGAGATCACAGAATGTGATTGCTATTATCCCTTCTGGAATCTCTCCTATGCAAGACAATGAAACAATGAAAATAAACCCCTAATTTTATTTATTACCTGGTTAATTTAAAGGAAATTGTTGTTCCAAAAATCAAGCTGATCTTGAAAACAGGACGCTTAGGTTCTGTTTGTAACTCTTCAGATACTGCTCTGTATAGATGTAATTTTATGGTTTCTAATTCTCTTTCTTTATCTGTGAGTTAGGAGAAGGAGAACTCCTTTAATCATGAGCTGAGACTAAATTCACTGATATTAGTAGAGCATTTATTGCTCCTTGGTAAGGAGAGTCAAGGAGTAAGGTAATTTGAATGGTTGTGAAACATGAATTGATGAACGTTTTTGGCTGTTGAGACATCTCCTGCCTATTGTAAGTGGGAGTCAGAAAAAATCACATTATACCATGCAGTAACAACTCTGTTTCTACCTCTGTGATACAGAGTGAATAAGAAGTTATTAGATGAGATTCTGCGGTGTGCACTCTGTAGGAGGTCATTTTTGATGGTCCTAAATGGCCCATTCTGACCTTCATCTAACAGGAATATCTTTCTGTCAGATGCAGGGTAGCATGACCTGTACATTTATGCATGAAGCATGAAATTTAGAGCCAAATTTGTGTATCATCACCTGAACACTAAGGACAACAATACTTGCAGGAGGCTTTTAGTACTGATGTGAGGAGGGAGAATGGCCTTTTGCAAGGGGGTCTAATGCAGAAGGGGGAAGTACAGCCATTTTTCTGTACCTGGTTTTTCTCTGCCATCTTTTTATTGCTTAGATTCTTGGATTGGATGACCTTATGACATAAACACCTGTCTGTATAGATATCGTAACCAATAAATAGCAGTGCTAATCTGGGTTGGTGAATTCAGTGCCTCGTACTTTGTATGGTTTGAGATTGTTCATCCCATTATCCATTAGCTCATTCTGATACCGTTCTGGGTGGTCCAACATCAGCAGTGTTTTGGGGAGGTGTTGCTATGACTGTGTGATCGTAATCAATGGGTTCAAAGGCAAACTCACCCCCTCTGAGGTGAATATGGTACAACTGAGAACGCAGAGCAAGCGTAGGAGAATGTCTTTAAGGTCAGAGAATTTTTCATACTTTCTCTGGGCCTCATGCCTGGCCATAGAAGATGTTGCCAGTGCAGATTTGACTATTATTCTTTGCAGCTAAGCTCCAGTGAGGAGCTAAAGGAGAAGCTGCCACTGCTCCAAGGAACTTTCAGTATAGACAAACTGGGGATCTGATACAGAATTTGTGGGAACAGTACTAACTTAAGAGCAAGACTGGGGTTGTTTTTGATGCATGAGATATTACCACTGTTTTACTGCTTGGAGGGGAAAAGGTCTAGTGCTTGGAGCCTTGTCCAAGTGGGAATTCGGGCTGGACAATGCATTATTGGGAGTTCCCCAAACACTCCTTAGCTAGGAAGACTGTCCTGGTGTGTAACTGTTACAGCACACTGCTTTGGTGGAAGGGAGGGTTAAGCTCCAATGTAAACACTTGAGCGTTATTTCTTGGGAAGAATGTGTTTCATTCATCGCTGAATTGTGATTTACCCCTACGTTCAGTAGAAAGGTGGAAGTGAATACAGTGTCAGTCTCTTTTCTCAGGGCTGAAGGCAGACATGCCACAGATGAATCCCTACCCTATCTCCACAAACATACAGCCCTCTCTCTGACTGTAGAAGCCAGGGACAAATGAAGCCTGAGTAGCCTGGCTCTGGAATGTGCAACAGGGCAATGGCATACACACATATGCATATCATACAGGGATAAAGTCAAGATATAAAGTTGCCTCTGCTCTCTGTGCATGTTCTTTTGAAAGACTAATGTCCTTCCATCAGGCAAAGATGGTGGTCAGGGATGACAGGATACAGGAAAGCAGTGAGATTTTCTTCTTGTCTTTGAAGCTGTACCTGTTCTGCTGGTGACATTATGTACTTGCTCTGTGCTCGCCTGGTAGTTTTAGGATGTCTGCAGCAATGAGCTTTTGAATTGTCTCTGTGTACATGTCAGTAGTGGTCAAGCCAGAACTTCAGTGGTTACCATGAAAGCATATGAAGGGCAATGAACTGCTGTAGTACTTCAACTTGCACTCGTACAGAGGAATCCACCAGACAAGTGTATGTAGGATGCCCAGCGTAGAGTGGCTAGAAAGTAATTAAATAAGGCATATTCCCATTTGAAAACTTACAGAAATACAAGGAAGGGCACCAGATGTTGTTTCTGCTAACATGTGCTGAACAACAGTGAATCCAACTGCAGCTTTGCTAATGCCATCTGCCGTTGCATTTTAAGAAATTAAGGGGTCCTGGACTACCATAGCTGTTCCAGCACATGTAATCTAACTGAGAGGAAAAATAATTCTTGTTTACTCAGTTGGTGCATGGACCCCTGGTGCACCTATCTTTGCCTGTGTCCCTACTCTTATACCATCATTTAGCACTGTTTTTTGGACAGCTTGTTCTGTTTGCTCTTCTCTGCAAAATCTCAGTTCATAAAACAAGCTGAAGAATGTTAACAAGGGATGCTTCTCTGACAGCTGTGTGATATGCTGCTATCTTGCATGTGAAGAATATGCATGGTGTCCTCCAAAGTTTGTGTAGACACAATCCATGTGCCTTGTGAGGACACAAGGGAATTATGTTATAAGCCTCACTTTCCATGAAAAGTAGGATCTAAGTCCAGTCATAACTTCTGCTTAGCTGGCTTTATGCTCCTCTCTGACTTACACTCTCATAATAACTGAAAATCTTAACTGGAAGTTTTGGTCTAAGCAGTTCTGGGGTACCACTAAAGGAGCCGTAGACTGAGAAGAGAGGGAGGCAAATACATGGTAGTATGGAAAAACACATTTTGGTTTTAACACACTGAGTTTGTTTTGGAATTTGACCAGAATACCAATAAGTGTGTTCTTGGATGTCCTCTGTTCAGACCCAGACAAACATGGCACTAATTGGAAAGCACTGGTAGGTGTTCTGTGTGCTATATAAAAATGCATTAGAATAACTCTTCTAGTTACTTTGCATGAACCTAGGAATCACAGAATTTTTCCCTTCCATCTTACAGAAAGTTGAGGTTGGATAGTCCAGGATTACTTGTTTAGGCAGCTGTAGAGAAGTGCCATGTGGGTTTGGCACATGCATGTAAGATGTATCTTACAATGCTGCTGGCCACGGCAATTTCTGTGGGTAAATAAGATTTCTGTCTCAAGGGCTGTCCATATGGCCCCTTTCATCAGCACTAATTCCACTTAGATTAACTGCACAGCACAAATATGGGTCAAAGCCTGGATTGTTGGGAGAATGACTTCCCGCTTGCAAACTGCTTCCCACAGAAGTACTTGTTGGCAGCTGAGATCATAATGCTCACACTCTTCACAATAACCCACTTTGAAATGTATTTAGAGAGGGGTCTTGGCAGTCTGCTTGCTGCTTTTTCATACAAAGTGCGGGCCTGGGTTTGTAATCCCACTCACCACGTCAAGGCATTAGCTGTGGGCCGTCGCCTTCTCTGACTTTATCTAGCACGAGGCAGGGCATCTGCGCTTGGACTAGCAATACTAACCACTTCAGGTAACGTTTTTTCTCTCAGCTTTTAGCAAGAGGAGAGGAACTACTCTTGGAAGTACTGCATCATTTATTATAGAATTAAAAACCTGCTGGGTTGCTCCTGTGAACACTATGTCCTGACTGCAAGGGGTGAAAGGAGATCAAGAGACACAAGGGGAAGAAGGAACAGATCTCATGGTGTGCCTGGCTCACATGTGTCCATGGTTACACTGAAAGTTGCTTCTTGCTTTTCTTTCTCCTTTGTCTACTCTACTGGTGGTAAAGGTCATGCGTTGCAGTCAGTCATTCCTAAAGGTGTAGCTAGTTCCGTTGTTTCCCATTGTGTCAGGACACCTTATGGGGCAATTATAAAACTTAGCAATAAATGGCCTGCTTCATAAAGTCAAGATTGAATTTACCGTGTGAATAAACTTTATTTGTTTTTTGCATCTGAAATGATCTTCAGCACTAAGTTCCTACTGATACATTATTAAGTTTTTCCCAAATTCACTCATTCACAAAGAGAAATGCCTTTCACCCAGACCTGGAAGTGCATTAAGCACAGGCTACCCTAAGCAATGAGAAATATAGGTTACAGACCAGACCCTGCCCACATTGGAGTGAGTACAGAAGATTATTTCAGTGCCATTAGCCTTCCCATGTTTGTCACCACTCTCTTTCCTTCTGCTCTGGATAGGCAAATTATTGACAATTGATTAGGAAATAAGTCAACACAAAAGAGAAAACTGTCCCTTTGGATGGTGATGGGGGACTGCAAGGACATGCAAGTAACATAAGCATAGTTTTGATGTTAAGAGACTTAGTTTGGTTAGGAGATTTGCATACCTGTTTCTGGGGTACAGAAATAGGGGATGTAGTGAAACTTTATTCACTGGAGCCAAGGGCCTCATGGGTACAGAACACAAGGCAGGTGTTTGCTTCTTGCCTCTGCTACTGACTTGAGTTTTGACAACTTTTGCAATCACATTCTGCATGCACGTATAGTGCCCCCCTCGTCCTCCTTTGCAGATTAAAAACATTTTGTAGATTAAGGTATTTATCAAGCACCTTAAAATTAAAGTGGACAGAACAAAGGTAGGTGCAGTTTTGAGTAGATGGTGAATCTCTCACCTCTTTCCTGGCCTCGGGGTCTTATGCCAGTGTGAAGCGTCCTCCCACCCCTTTAGTGACAAAAGGCAGGGTGTTCACCATGAAAGTACACAGGCTTCAGCGTGCATCCTAACTTTAAGTAGTGCAGACAGAAATCAACATACCTGAGGTTTTTTTTAATTATTTTAGTGCATTCATAAATGATTATAGCTGCTTGTGCTGCACACAGTCATGCTTGCAAAGCCATTCCTGGCACTTGTAAAAAATTTGGTACAGAGAGTTGTTCTAAAATTCTGAATGGTTTGCACAGCCTAGAAGCTGAACAGTCTTATAAAATGATGTATTTCCTATGCATGGTTGTAAAACACTTTAGGATCATTAAACAACAAATATTTTTGGGCTAGATTGTTTTGCTTTCTTTATGAGAGTGTACTTTTTTGGAAGCCTTTTACTGTTGTTTTGAGACCACCATACTAGGAACTTTCTTTAGTACTTTCCCATTTCTTTCTCTTCTAAATGCAGGGAGCACAAAATATTCTTCTGGCATTTGAGCTGCAGTTATTTTGAGTGGCTACAAACAGAGGGAAATGTGTTTCTGTGGTAGTTACTGCAGAGAAAGAATTTTGCTGAAATGTCTCTTCCCCCACCGCCCTTTGGTGGCTACAGAAAAGAAGCCAGTGTTTGAGGCCCCAGCTCTGTGCATCTGCTGGATCAGTTTAAGGCCAATTTCCCCCCCTCCCCCTGCCCCTCTTTCCATTAGCAAACTAGATATAAAACAGAAGCCATTGGATAAATAGGAAAAATGTGTAGCAGAGGAAGCCCTTGTGATTAGGGAGCTGTTAACCAGTTATTTCATGTCCGGCTTTCAGTGTATTTATAAAAATGATGCTATTCAGTGACACGTCGAATTACTATAAATGGTATTGGCTCAGTTGCTTTCTCATGGAAGCCAACTTGCAATTTATTTTTAACTTGGGCCCACTGATTATTTTTAAAGTTAGTGTAGTATTTGTTAAAGATGCTAAAGTGGCAGGCAAAGCATAGGCAATATGCATCAAATTTGCTCACAGCCTGTCTTGCCAGTGCACTCCGGAGTCCTATGGAACCTCGTTAGGAGAGAGCAGCTCCGTCAATGCCTGTCCATTTGCTGCCTGGCTATTCTGGGGAGAGGGCTGATTGATGTGATTTGTGGCAGCTGCAGTGCTTGGTTTTGTGATGTGGAAGCTTGTCCATTAGGAGCTGGCCCAAGACCCAGTAAACCCCTCCTCCCTCTCTTTTTTTCCATTGATCGCCAGCAGCCGTCACATCATTACATGCATTTATAATGTCCTTGTCGAGACTTCAGTGTGTGCACATGGTTTAAATCAACAGCTTCCCAAACAGGGGGAGCAAAAGTACCAGAACTCCCTACCTGCCTCCAACAATGTGCTTGTAAACTTCAGGGACAGGGAGAAAGAAAAATACAGCTCATGGAAAAGTGCCAGGAGGTTCTGAGTCTGCAGTTCACACTATGCTTTGGACAAAGAGGTGAGTCTTGCATCATGGTCTAAATGTGGTGAGGCTTAGGCTTCCACACAATTCTTCTGGAACAAATTTCATAGAACAGAAAATCTTCACAGCAGCAGTGGGACCTGAGGCAGATTGTCAAAGCTGTCGTTGTCATACTAAGGTATCTGTCAGGTTTGGTCCACTTGATGAGTGGTGGCTAATAACTGATACCTAGAAGTGTGGAAGGAGATCATTGCAAGCCTGGAACATGGGTCTTATCACCCTTGCTTTATTTAGGGAGTAGATTGCAGGTCTTACCACACTTTCTGGAGTTTCCAAATAGTCTTCAGGGCTATCAGTCTTAGTAAATGAGTTATCTGTGGGACTAAAGCATTGTACAAAACTGTCTTAAAGACAGCTCTGGCCTGGGCTGCAACTTGAAGATGAGAACACAAGTGCTAGGGAGCTATTTCCATGCTAATTCAATCCCAAAGAGCAAGCATTCATTCCAACAGCACAATCTTCTGGTTTCCAGTTCTATTCCCCCAAGAAACAGTACCTAAACAGTAACTCTGCTCTGCATATAATGGCAACACTTGAAATATAGATTGAACTGACACTTCAACGAAATATTGTTCAGCAGAGTTTTTTTACACTGGGACAAATACAGTATGCAAGCTTGATGTATCTCTCCCTTCTTTGCTTTCTCTGATTCTGAGAGATCCGGTGCATCATAGAAAATGTTGCTTTCAAAGCATTCAGCCTGTCCTTGGTAGCCATCCAATTTATGTGTCTTGAGAGATCCTTCTTCATAATATTTACATTTGATATTCTAATTGGAATGGAGAAGACAGCATTTGTTTGTACATTGATGGGGTGAGAAGTAGAGAGTTTTTAATCATACCACAGGACAGACTTTTTGCTAACAGGCTGTTTTCTAGTCTGCAAATTTTATAACCTACTTAGAAATAAGTGTCTCTTGGCCGAGGTTTAATAGCAGATGCATTTGTGATGTCTCCTCTGATTATTCAAGTATTGCTACTTAAGTAGGTGAAATATAATTAAGAATAATTGAAATTAATTAGTTTTGGCTCATCTTTGGTTTCACTGTTACCATAGTTGACAGCATAATTTAGTCCATGCAACCATCTAACCAGGAAATGGCTTTGCCTCGTCTAGGTCTCAATTTCATCATCTGGCAGATAGAGGGATGATTATGTTACTTTGAACTTCTGTTTGACAAAAAAATAAAATCCTTTTCTGTGATCCAGTACCCCTTCCCTGCTTGTTGTGTTTATCTCCTTGCTGGTTAATCCCTTGTTTAGTAACTTAACAATTGTGAAGACCCTTCCAGTGTGTTCACTGCTTTGCAGGGACTGTATCAGTAGAAGGCATCCTCTGGTAGGTGATGGAAGTATAAGGAAGAGGAAATAAGATAAAGTAAAAAGTCAGACCATACTTGGTTCAGCATCCTGGTCACAGCCCAGCATGGTTGCACTGGAATCCTGCTGATGGAATGTCCTGACATTATGGTGTTTATTTCTACCACAGCCCTGAAATGTAAACAGGACATCGTTGGATGCTAATTCAAGGAACTGGAAATGACTGAGAATCCTGGACTATTAGGCTATTGGTAGGACATAAGGAAGCGAATTTTACAGGAGGATTGGCATATGGCAGTAGCAGTGCACGGGACCACACGTCAGAGGAGGTGTTTTCAGGAAGGGTATCTGACGTGCGTTTGTGGGGAGGAACAAAACATAGCAGTAGTGTCAGAAGAAGTGCATCAAAATATGCAGAAACTTGCAGGACATTTGGCATATTAGGATGCTCTCTGCATCCCATACTAATGGAACGAAATATAGAGCATTTGCCTTCAGCTTGAAACAGATATAGAATAAATGGCAGATTATCATTGTGGGGTTAATTTTCCTCTGTACCTCATAGCGCAATGGTGAATCCACCTGAGGAACAGGAAAGTAGAAGAGAGGTGGCCATGTTACATCTCTTGCTCCAGCCCCAGAGCCCAGAGGGCATGGATGGGAAGGTAGCACAGTCAGGGAAGTGTTGGTTTAAGTAGTTTAGTGCACGAGAAAGTTGGCTGTGCTTCTCTTAGGCAGACCGAAATAAATGAATGGATATTGAACTCCAGTCATGGCTCCCTCCCCCATGAAATGGAAATGGGCACATAAAACTTGTGTAGGATGGTGCCTGCTGAGCTGTGTTTGGGGAAGAGTGAGATGAGCCATGACAAAGCTATCACCATGTGCTGTGAGGCACTTGAGACTCACGTTGCTGGAAAGAGGGTTGCACCCCACTTTTATCCTGTTAGAAGACTCTGACTCTTGCAAGGACCAGCTGCTAATGCCTCCTCTGTAGCACCCCTTGTAGCAGTGAAGACAGAACTGTGTTGTAATGAATATAAAGGGGGTTCTTTATTGAAGTTGCTAAAGGCATACAGACCCTGTAATTCATACTGGCTCTCTGGCTTCCAGACTGGCTGCCTGATGTTGCCACACAAGGTCTCCGTAAGTCTTGGTCTGGCGTCTGTAGCAACAAAAGGACTGACTAAAGAGAGACTCAAGTTTTCTGTGCTGTGAGTGTTGGTCACTGGGTTTTTTGTAATAACTCTCCACACACTCTGCTGGATGTGTTTTGCAGCAAGGCATATTTTTATGTTAGGTATCTTCCAGCTGTTTTCACAAGCATCTTACTAGAACAGTTGCCAGTGTTGATACCTTTTTAGTGAAGTGCTTTGAGCCTCTGCTATGCTGCTTGGGCTGGGCTTCCATCCGGATCAGAAATTGGAAATTTATTACTTGGAACTGGTTTTTAAATGTGAAACTGACACCAGTTTCTTATTACTTACCAAGTCCTGAGGGCAGACTAACATTCCTGACGCTGCTGTAGGTGTTAATGGTTTCATCAACTCAAGAAGCACGGAGCCCTGAACTCTGCTCTTGGCAGCTAGTAAAGAAGGGAAACTGACTTTCAAATATTTTGTTTTTAAAGTTGTTGTGGTTTTTTTTTATGATGTTTACATTAGCAAACTGGAATTTGTGAGACAGACTTTTTTTTGTTGACTGCTTAGTTCTTAGAAATCAAATTGATAGTAAAGCCTCAGTAGGCTACTGGAACTGGTCTTGCCAAGCACCTCTGCAGATGCAAAAGAACAAGAATCTGTGAGTGGGCCTACTGTGGGTGCAGGCCTATGAGTTTCATTTACTTGGTATGTTTTCTCTGCCTCAAAGTAATCAGGAAGGATATTATTATGCAGATACCAAGATTTTTTTCTATATTGCTTTCAGTTGCATGCAAATAGCTCGAAAGCCTTGCTCCAAATCTGGAGAGATTCCAGGATGTGGTTTTTTGTTTTGTTTTTAGAATAGTTTCTGTCTTGTGCTGTGCAGGAAGATGGCATTGTGAACAAGGATGAAGATTTGAAATCTGAATTAACTGGCATTACTTTGGTGCTCTGCCACATACTTGCTGAATGATCTTAATCAGATCATCATTTTGTTTGTACCTGTATTGTGATATCCTTGTATCCTGCCAGGTTGCCATGAGAAATACCTTCTGTTTTAAACTTGACTAACTCCTTTGATCCAAGAATGAACTGTATTTCAAGTGACCATTGTATATGTGACAGACTGCTGCAAGAGGTCATAAATGGAACATTACAGAATTTAACTTTGATTAATCCCACGTATTGATGGATGAGACTCAAAAGCTTATCCTGTAATTATTTATAGAGGTGCTTAAGAGGTGACCTGTTGATCACAATTTATAATTAGCTGTACAGAGAACATTTGGTGATAGCATTTTCAGTCTAGAAAAAGTAAGTCAGGGCTCAGACTCTGGGAATTGAAACTTGGCAGATGAAACAATTTCTAAAGTGAGAGGCAGTTTACTGAGAGTTGTGGTAGATTTTCTACTGCTGGAAATCTTTAAATCAAATGAGATGCCTATTGAAAAGTTATATTCTACTTCAGGCAGGAATTAATTTATAGCAATCTTGTGGCTTGTGCTATGCATGAGGTCAGACTAGCTGTTTGGTACAACCCTTTCAGCTTTATAGTTCATAAGATTTTTTTATCAGATTGGTGAGTGTAAGTCTCACTGAGGCCAGTGGAAGCCAAATAAACCTGAGGCCAGGGTTTTACACTGTCGCTTTTCACATCCTTCATGCTTCCAGTCTGTATTCACTTGTTGCCCAGCTAACATACAGAAATATCTTCCTGTTTCACTTTTATCTCCTTAGCACTGCATGGTTATCACTTACCTTGCTACCAATCTGCAGTACTTTCCACACATGTCTTAAGATTGTGGGATGTTTCTTTTTTTGCTTTGCTCGTTCTCTTGAAATGGGATTTGAAAAGTGATAAAGTCTGAGCAGATCTAAAAAGCAGCACATCAGGTTGTGGACACAACTGGACATTCCTGCTCTGCTATCCTTTTGGCAATCATTGATATAGAGCATTGATTTGTATTTGTATTTACATTGCTTTAATTTTTCTCCCCAAGCACTGTAGCATTCAAAACCACTCAGCAAAAGAAAGGATCCTTGACTACTGAGTTGTTCCCCGTGTTATGTCAGAGAGAGATATTTGCTTTTAATTTCCCACCTGTATCTTATGGTAGTAGGCAATGAGCCCAGTGGGTTTTGTTTATTCTGTCTCCTACTGTGTGCTATGCTACCCGTTCAGAGTGGAGGACATAGCTCAGGGGTAAAGGAGGACTTCCATGTCCTTGACCAAACTAGCAGCTCAATTATTGCTATTGCTGAAGGACTGGGGCTGGTGGCAGCCTACAGGTGTTGGAGAGGACTTGGCTGTTTGAGTGACTGTTCTCAAAAGACAGACTATATCTTAGTGACTGTTCATCTCCCTTACTGACACTGGTGGTAAGACTTTCGAAAGAGCTCGGTATGTCTCATGCAAATTTTTTCCATTGAGATTTTCTCATTGGAAAGGTCTGTTCTTAGAATTGCCAAATTTTGAAGAAAACACAGATTTTCCCAAATGTTTCCACATTCTTATTAGAGCTGGATATTTCAAAATGTGTGGTAAATCGTGCCAGGAACTTGTATTTATCTGTAACTATTTCTTTCTCTTTTTTTTTTAATGCTGTTGAATGCTATGCAGTCAATGGTGATAGATTTTTCTAAATTCTTTTCTTTATTGTATTAATTTTTTTCATTTTGTTCAGTAGAATGGGAAAATATTGGTGAAAGAGGAAATGTCTTTGGTTTTCCTTTTCTTTTAAAAAAATACCTCAAAAGTCATCCTCAACACCAGAATAGCTTGCACTTTCTTACAAAATGACATTTTTTTTCTTTTTCAAGCCAGTTCTTTTTCCTTTTAACCAGGACTGTTCAATAAGTGGCACTATTTTGGATATTTGCTTCCTGTTTTTCATTGAAATGAAAGCTGGTTTGTTTTGTGAAAATTTGTTCTTGAGGCAAGAGCCAAAGTCTCTTTAAATTCTAAATATAGAAATTCAGTATGTCTTGTGCACACATGGCAAGTTTGCAGATTGTATGTATGATTGTCTTCTTGCAAGCAACAGTGGCGAAGAGTGCTAGGCTGCAGAGCAGACTGATAAGTGCATTTAGAGAAAGGATTTCCTGCATGTCCTCTAAATAGTAAAATGTTCCTTTTGTGGCATACAGTTGAACGGAAAAAGTATCAACTAATTGAGATGTTCTCTTCAACTAATCCCCATTTTGAATGAATGCCTTGTAGAGCCACATACGCCTTGCAGAGGTCAGGCTAGCTGTCTTTGCAGGCATCACGGCAGGTCAGCCTTTAGAACTGTTATACTAAATTCTTCTTAGTCCTCAAAGAGTAACTCCATGAAACTTGGACGTGGCTGGATAAGCTCAGCTACTGCATGTGACAGGCCTGGCCCCAACGGATGCTGGGCAATTTTGGTGGAAGTAATCCCACTGACAGCATCTCCTGGGTGTAGTGTAGCAGATGATTGTCCTGAAGAGACCAGGCAGCTGTATGGTAAAGATTGCCTGAAGAGGGAGAACACCCGGCTCGTAGTCCTTTGGGACTGTGTTGTTTTTCTGGTGTAGGGTTGCATGCAATTCTAGTTTAGGACAACTCGAGATGGAAGGATTGCTTTTGGTTTTCCCCCGGTTTTTTCAGTCTTCTGAGATAAAAATCAAACTATCTTGAGAGGAAACCCTTCTGGTTTTGAAACAGTTGGAAAAGACCTCACCCAAGGACTCTGCTGGAGGCTTATCTGATAATGTGTGCAGTGCAGGGGGGCAGCAAGTCAGGGCTAAGTGTACTCTCACTTGTCACGTGATATTTTGGTGAACAGGAGAGTGTGTTTGATTTCAGGGGAGCAGCTTTATCTGTAGCATTGGTGCATTAGTGTGGGAGTTAATAACTTCAGACCTGGCTGGGAGGAGGTGTGCAGTACCTGCTGTGCTCTGGGAGAGCCACAGGCAAGAGAATTGTAGTTAGGAAGTAGTACAGGATGGGGAGTGTGAAAGAGTGAAGATGAGCTGCTGGCTACTGGATAACTCTCACTTTCAGCATCATGGCAGCTCTAGCCAGGTTTCTGTGGAGACAGTCACTGGAACATAAACTGTCAGATGTTTGGGGAGCTATATGCTGCAGAGCAGGAAATCATTCAAATTCCTTATCTTCCACACAACAGGCTCAGGAGAAGTCCTGCCAAGACAGCTTGCACCAAGGCCTCAGGGAACAGGGCTTGACCTCTGAGAAAGGGGTTTTCTGGGGCTTTGCTTGCAAAAATTGAATTCAACTACTTTCTAAGCATTTGCCCTGAAAAGCTTCTGAAGGGCAAATACTAGGTGGTAGTGGTTAGCAATCCAGCTGTGGCTAAAATCTCATGTCATTCCCACAGAAATCAGTGGTCAAACATCCGCTGACTTCATTGGAAGCAGCTGAGACATGCAAAGGGAAAAATTCTGTAAAGCCCTAAACTTCTGGAGAATTCAAATCAAACAGAAGATTTTTTTGTTTTGTTTTGTTTTGATTTGTTTTATTTGGATCATCACCAGTTACAAGGACTTATTCTCAAGCAAGGGAGTAATCATATTGTAGACGGGAATGTCTTGCAGCAAGCCAGTGCAACAGCAATGGCTATTACCTTACGTGGTAGATGTAGATGTACAAGTCCACTGTGTTTGTCACTGTCACCACCTGTGTTAATGTAGGGGCAGGGTCTACGTTGTGGATAGAACTGGGAAACAGTAGTTTGGTAAGCCTTGCCAGTCAAGAGCTTTTTTTTAAGGCTGCTTCTACTTGTATGAAATTGTTTGGGGATTCACAACTTTTAATGCTAATGACAAAATTGTGCTGTCATTAATATTTCATTTTGAGTAAGGTTGGGGCAGTGCAGTAACAATTTGTGAAGACCTTCTACAAATATGAGGAGTCTTTTTTTGGCTGACTGACGCCCTGTCTATGAATTTTTGTGCTGTGAGAACATATAATGAGTTTGCCTATGGGAAAATGTACTGGTATTTTTATTTCTAACACATCTCTTCTATGCATGGTTCTTTGTTCTGCAGCTTGTTCGTGTCTGTCATTAGCAGACATCGGCACAAGAGAGAATTTCTGCAATATTCTGTTGTCATGCAAGCAGTCTAGATCTGTACACAGGGGTAAAGTCCCTAAACAATTACATAGAGCTGTAGATGTTGGTAAGAGGGCTTATCTGGTAAGAGGCCTTTTGAGAAATTTGACTCTTTGCTTCAGAAAGGTGCACTCTTTTCAGTGGTGCCCAGTGATAGGATGAGGCATTGAGCATAAATTGAAGCCCTGGGAACTCCATCTGAACACAAGGAACTTTTTTCCTGTGGGAGTGCCTAAACACTGGTCCTGAGCAATTTGCCCTAGCTGACCCTGCTTGAGCAATGAGACGAGATTAGACACTCTTGAGAGGCTCCTTGCAACTGCTGAGATCAGTATTGCAGCATTTTCTTAAGAACTGACTAGCTGCCTGGCCCAGCCTTATCTCAAAAGGAGCAGCAGGAGTCATGAGTATGTATTGTTACATCTAGACTGTGAACCACTTCCTAGGGCTTTCCCTTTCCCCAGCTTCACAAGGTGTGTAGTGTGTGCCTCTTGGCTTTTGATCATGTGAAAGTTTTCAGTGTGTGGCTTCTGGGGCCAGGAAATTGGGTCTTCCTTCAAAAGGATTCTTGGTAGTACACATCGGTTCTATGTGTCGTCTTTAATCCCTCTTGCAGATGGCAACTTTATCTTTTTCTAAAAGGGTGTATTTTGACTGGTTATTTCACACTTTCCGTTTCTTCTTCTCCTTTTTTTTCCCTCTACCGTTTCCTCAGAACTCATTAATCTGCTTCTGAATGAAAGGTGGGTCATGACTCACCCAACTGCTACCCTGCTCCAAGAGTTGTTTGGTTTACCTCTTGAAGAAATCTGACAAGTTTTCTTTAAGATGNTTTATTTGGTTTACCTCTTGAAGAAAGCCTGCCATCTTAAAGAAAACTTGTCAGATCTTTATTGTTAATTTGGAAGTTGACTGCAAAGAAAAAACTTTCCTTATAAGTGTGTGAAAGAAGCAGTGTTTCTTGAGAAAGACAGACACATAAATTTCCTTCAGTGAGGCTGAAGGCAATGTTTTAATTTTTTGTCTTCCCTTCAACCTCCCCTTCCCAACCCCATTTCTTCTATGTATTTCATAGAGATTGGCCTTTACTATCTGGTAGAAGAATGTGGACTTGTAAATTTTGATACCTTTCAGACATGGACAGAATAAAATGTGTTGTTTGGGATTTTAATGTCCTGTTAATGGAAAAACATGGATTGAAGCATTGGAGCCTTGTGAGATGGGGCTCTCTAGAGGATGTAATACTGGAAAGAACCCTAACCTTTGTCTCATCTAACTCAGGCTTCGAGGACTCCAAGATGCTCCAGCTATTCTGCTGAGCTTGTTTCAAGACTCTCAAGTTTCAATCTCGCCAACTTTTGGATCCTATGAGCTAAAGCAGTTAGTCACCTTAGCTGCCTTGTACAGATCCCCTCCCCACTTGGGAGTACTTGGAAAACTGCACTGATGAAGGAAGGTGGAACACAGCCAAGCAAGAGAGGATTCAGTACAGAGGGATGTACATACACATCATTATTCTTTTCTGCACTGGATAGATTCTGTTTTCTTTAAGGAGTGTTGAGGTGCAGGTGGTATGGAAAGGGAAAAAGAGGCCTGGACCTTTGAGATGGACTTGTTTAAGGAAAATTTTAGCACTGTGACCTGAGTGGGGTTGTGCATCCAAAATGCTGGAGGAGAGCCATAAAACAAACCGGCATAAAATAAACTTGCTGTACATGTTTTCATACTTACATCCCGAGCTACTTTTGGTGTGTTTATCAAAACACTGTGGGCTTTTGGGTCTGCCTGATGGTGGGAACGAGAACAAGGAAGTGAGCAAAAAAAAATATATATATATATGAACTATAATAAAGCTTTGTTTTAAGCCCTCTATCTTTCAGTCTCCTTACTGAAGTGCTTCCTTGACTAGAAGAAGATAGGAAAGAAGTGTTGCAAAAACCTGTGCTCTCCATGTTCTAATAAAACTAGTAGAAGGGAATTTCTTCTGTCTGAATATTTTCAAGATGGAATTCAAACCCTTTTGCTTTATCTAGAGGGGGACAGGGAGCTTGAACTAAGGTGGAATATTTTGCTACAATGGCAGTCAGTGAAGTTTGAAAGAGGAGGCAGGAGTCTGGACTGAGGCTGATTAATTATTTTCAGACAGTGAAGGAAGACTTGCATGGAAGTTATGTATTTTAGTCTTTCAGAAATGCACTGAGTGTGATGTGTGTTTGGTTTTGAAAGCCTGGACACATTTATTGTGAAGAAGTGCCTTGTACTGAAAACTAGGGATATGTTACCAAAAGAGTGAAAGAAGCTTAGAATTTTGACTCATATTTCAATAGTTGATGTTAAAGTATATGTTTTACTATCCAAAAGTGCTATCCATTTTTAACATGCTTATTCATGAGTTACTTGTGAGACCTCAACCAACCACCAGAATAGGAGGACATTGGTTTACTATTCACCAGTAGTCTGACAGGGCCTTGGGTTAGAAATGCCTGCATATTGTTTGTGGATGGCTGATGCTAAACATCTCATGTGGCTATTGAGTGACTCCTGAATGTTAGTGTGTTGTCTTATTTCCATGGAGTTGTCTCAGAAGTGACAGGCAGCTGAGAACCAAAGCTGTGGCTAGTGAAGATAATCTACAAATAGAAGGAAGAAAATAATATAAAATGTTTCTTTGAAGCCAATTAAGAGTCACGCAGAGCAGTGACATATCCCAACAACTCTTTCCATCACAGGAGTAGGGGAAAGTCTGCTTTCTCCTATGTGTCTTGTGTTAGTTATCCCTCCAGAGCTAGTGCTGCTTATCTACTGCTGCTCTGTGATACTCTGGAAACCCACATCTAGGTCTTTGCTGGCAGTGGTGATGGGAGTGCGGAATGGAGGGAGCTGAAGGTTGTTGCAGAGCTGTACATGGTGCTCAACGATGCGCTCTGGCACCGGCTGGTACAGGTGCAGGAAGCTCTGCTCAGAGCCAAGAGAGAGGAAAGCTTTGACTTTGTGCACAGCTCAAGAGCAGCCTCTGCTTGGTGGTGTCAGAAACAGTGACAGCTCTGCCCTCAGTCTCTTTCTGATTTGAGGCAAACTGTTTGAGCTGTTACACAGAGCATAGAGAAGTACTCCTGGGTAAGGAAAATTTAAGGGAAAACATGGAAGTACAGCTGAAACATAAAACTACTACTTACAAATAGAATATATTGCTTTTCTGAACAGGTAGTCAGGAGACTTTCAGAGTTAGGACTAAGGTTAAAAACTGGCCCCTACTGAAGTTTGTCTGTGACTTGGAATACATTCCTCAGGAGTCAGGAAATGATTATTTAGATGCTCTGGATGCTTTGGATTGACTTTGCTAAATTCAGCTCAAAAGGCCTTTGGAGGAAATAAAATATTTTGGGAGGCTAAAAAAAAATAAATCTCAGGTGCCCGTCTGGCACAATTTCAATAAGGGCTGTTTCACCAGAACTTAACTAAGTCTGAGGTCTGCTTGGAAGAGTCGATCTCTTGTTCTACGAGGTTATGTGTTTCCATCAGAATTAATAGGAGTCTGTTACACCCATGGAGAGGAAATGACAGAGGGGAGTGTATGTTGTTCACTCCTCTGAGGAATGAAAGGCTCTTGTAAAGTCTCTGTAACCTAATTTGAATTGTATGTTCACCCTGAAATTACCGCCTTGATAAGATGAACAGATTTTTGAGTATGCCTTCCAAAGTCCTTCTGAAGAGAAGGATAAAATGTTTCTCTTTTTCCATTTTTTTCTTTTACTCTTTTCTTTCTTTTTCTGCTGACTTTGCCTACATAAATATGTTTTTTGGGGTATTCCCTAGCAAAAAATGTCTGAAATACTTTGCTTTACACAATATAAACCCCTTAGTATCTGATAAGAAAGAGATTTCCTCTGGAGTAACCTCAGCCTAAATATTTGAAGAACTGAGTACAAAGACATAAATTTATTTTCTTGACTGAACTGTTGGCACACTGACCCGCTGGCATTACCTCCACACCAAGGTCCTTCCACAGCATGCGACTTGCTATAGTACACCCACAGAGCACAGCATCCTTCCAGCTATAGAAAGCTGATCTTTCCTCTTGCCTTTTGCTCTATTTCTTGTGGTAAGTGGTTTCCCCTCTCTTCAGTTATTTAGTAACTCAAGCTCAAATTTTGGTCCTTAGAGGCGTTCCCTCCAGCTTAGAGAAATGCTTTCTTTGGTCCGGAGTGGT
This sequence comes from Cnemophilus loriae, assembly GCA_013397755.1. Classification (NCBI taxonomy): domain Eukaryota; kingdom Metazoa; phylum Chordata; class Aves; order Passeriformes; family Corvidae; genus Cnemophilus; species Cnemophilus loriae. The sequence continues at coordinate 573,438 of VZTF01001657.1, forward strand.
CGGGTAGAAGGTGCAGAGGGAGCTCATTTCCAAGATACTCCAAGTGTTGGTTTCTCTCTATCAAATGAACAAGACAGAAATCCTTCTCTAGGTGAATCCAGTCATGGCATTAAAGTGAGGGTTTGGGGTTTTGTTTTGTTTTCATCTGAACATCTTCTTTCCCACAGAGGTTTCTGAGGTGCTGTGAAAATCACTCCTTTAAAGGGCACTTCTACTATGAACAGCTTTCAGGGGAATGGATGACTTGGTGGTCACGTGCTTGGATCTGATGATTGTGAAGTGTTCACCATGTCATGACAATATTGCAATTTAAGTGGAGGTGAACTCTAACTGTAGGTAGATGCAGGAAATGTGTCCCGCAGTATTAATATGGATAAGAAATGTGCTGTGGGAATTAAGAGTTAATGCTGCTATTAGGAGGCCCTGTAGGAGATGAATTGTTTCCTTATCATGCATGACCTCCTAAAAATGTAGAAAATTTTTGCCTGTGTTTGAGATCTCAGCATGAACAGGATAGTGTAAGACCTTGTGGACTCGCTCCTGTCTAAAGAACTGGTTTTTTTCTTGCAAACCAAACAACGTTCCTTAAAATTACTTCCCACACCAACTCCCCTCTCTAGATGTGCATTTCTTAATTTGTTTAATTCTGGGGTTATCCCAGTGGAGCTTTTTATGATTAATAGCTGATGACACTGTAAATTCAGCAGTAAGAACATTTCCTGGGCAGTAGCCATGCTTCTTACAGGCTGTGTTTGACTGTTTTTAGGGTATGGACAGAACAAGCACTAGGGAAGAGTTCACTCAGAAGAGTATCTTATTGGTATGGACTGAGTGTTTGCTTTATATGTCTGCTAGTTTATCTTTTCAGGGATTTGGAGACGGATACACTTCTCTGTACAACTTTATCTGTTTTAAGCATTCACTACGGTAGTGTGATAGATCCTTTGCTTGTAATATGAATGACTGGGAGAAGGGGAGGAAGAAAAACATGAGGATTCCATAGTATTAGTGCAGTTTTTCGTCTCATATTTACTGGTCCAACAGCGAATAGCTAAAATGTAGTGATAGGCTGTCAGCTTGTGTGCAAATTGTTGGGTTACATATAAAGTTTTTCTTCCTGGATTTGCCACCCAGACCAAATACGTAGTTGGTCTTGACGTTTCGGAGCTTCTGACATTTTGCAGTTCCCTCTTATTTTGCTGGCAAAGGTTTTATGAAAATTGAGATTGCTTCCTTGTTCAAAAGGGTTTCTGGGCAGGAAAAGGGGCAAATGCTGCTACTTTTTGTTACTGGAAAGATTTTGGTACTGGTTGGCTGTGGTTCTTCTTCAGTTAGTAGAAAATGGGGATAACAGCAATTTCAGCCTTTCTTGCAGTGGGACATGTTGTTGCTTATGACCAGGGCAGCAGAGCCAAGACCTCAACTTGTACACGGCAATGTATGACTGCTTACTGTCTTTATTTGTATTTATTCCATCTATAAATTTAAGGTATAAAATGAACAAGAATTATTGATTTAAGTAAGTTTAAAATAAGTTTTAAATACACTCTTTCTGAAGGGTGATACAAAACAAACTGCAGCAGGTGATGATTTGGATAAAACCCTGTACAACCTATCGAATAAGTTAGTGCTGTACAAAACTAGAGACAACAAGCAGTGATACTGGTACATGTTCTGCAAGGACGTGCATCACTGGACATAATAAGGTTTGCAGCCCTCAGGGGATAAACATGTTCCTTCTCCGGTAGAGGGTCGATTTCTCTTCTATTTGTATACAATGGACCTTCTTTTTGACTCATGCCTGAGGACTATGAATCCAGATCAAGTGGTGGTTTAGAAGCAGGGTCGGTTGTTTTGTTGGATTTTTAGAGGTTTTTTTCCAGTTGTGTGCAGCTGTGGTGGGGAGCTGAGGGAACTTGATACTGCAGTTTGGTTTTCTGTGGAGTGTGCTCCAAGCTTTGTCAACAAGCTACAAGTAGGTTGGGCTCAGAAGCTGAAAGAACTTGCTCTATTTTCAGGCAGGCTGTTGACTTGCTGTGGACACTTAGAAGTCCGGAGATGACTACCCAAACATTTGCTGCAGCTTCTTGGGAGTTTTCTTTGGGTATCTGAGCATACATTTAAAAATGACCTATCCTTGGGAAAGGACAGTGTGTTAGAGGTCAGTTACAGTTCTAGGAAGTCTTCCCTAGAACTACTTCAGAACTTAAACTTTTCTTAATCATGAGCCTTAAATGACCTTGGTGTGGACATGACCTCTTGCCATGAGAATCTGGGAGACTAGAACTAGCTATTGGCAGTTCAAGGATGGCAGGAGGGAGGGTTGACAATTGGCACAGGCACCACACCGTTGCCTACCAAATGCTCTAGAGCACATGGATAGGCATTGCTTTGTAGAGAAGAACCTCATATTTGGGCATTTTAGGGGGCGGATCTTCCTGTCCCTCCTTTTACTGCAGTCTTTTCCACATAATGCTCTCGGCCAGAGCACCCACTGACCATGCAAGGAAGGTTTTAGGTAGCGCCTTCTTTCCAGACCCTCATAACTGATCACTACCTGTGTCACTCAGAGCATCAGCTCTGTAGAATTCGACCAAAATATAGAGGAGGCCTTGTTCACTTTAATGCAATGAAACCCTTGACAGCCCCAAAACCTAAAGCAGTACGTCACGGCTCTGAAACCAGCCTTCAGTGCTGGTGTAAAGTCTCCTCCTGATGAAAATATTGCAGCAGCCAGAAAATATATTTTGTCTGGATGCCACTTAAAAATACACACAGAAAACAACCCAAAATCTGTGAGCAAAGCTCTTTCCAAATAGCCATTCCTCATGAAGACACGTTAGGTTAAAAGTTCAGCAGTTTCACCAAACTTCTGGCTTGGAGTTCAAACCTACTTGCGTAATGCTGAGGTTTCAGGGCATTGAACCCAGAGTATCCCTGGTCAGAATGTTGAACAAAAATAAAAATGCTGGAATAAAACGCTGTATATGACCTTTTCTTAACTTGATTTTCTACAGGCAATTTATTTTTGGTACCAAATTGACAGCTCTGTGATCTGAGTAGTTTAAAAAGTAGATATATAGAATCAATGACATTTTGGCCCTTTCTGTACCTTGACCTATGGGAACCATCTCCAAGATGGAGTGAGCATAAGGACCCCGAGACCCGTTCCCTTTGTGAATGCATCTAGTGGCTGTTTCTTCCATTAGTGGATCACTAGAAGGCTTTTCAGTCTATGGAACCGAACTGAGAGGCACCATTTTTATTATGTACGGGTTTGCAGGGATGTGTAGAAGCACACTGTGCTTCAGCTGGGGCACTAAGCAGGAAAGTGGCAGCTGTGCAGCCTGGAGCCTGGCTTTCCCAGGTGGCATTGATGAACACTAGTTTTGAAGAGATTTGGTGCCATCCACAAAAAACAGGTAGAAGTCCAAATGGTCTCTGTGTTGAGTTTTTCCCCAGTTATACCCATTTGCTATAAAGACTGAATTGCTTTTTCCAGTGTGCGACATTTAGGAAAAGCTTACCAGTGCAGGTAATTGACTTACCTGTCAATAGTGAAGACAGCACTTGTACACCTACATCTGTGGTTAGTTTCCAATAATTATAATCAAGGCATATTTCCAGTCAAGTTGAGTTTTAATAGCATGTAGTGGCCCTGATCAGAGTGTTAGAATGGAAATCAGTTTTTTTATGCTATGAGGACATCAGACAACAGATGAAATTTTATTCTACTAATTGTCTGAATAAGAAAACAGCATTTCACATGGAAATAAGCTGGAGTTCGGGGGGGATGTAATTGGAACTTTACCATTTGTTTGTTTTTCTTGGAGCACCCTGGCAGTTCTTACAGAGTATTTCTCTCTCAGTAGAGGCACTCTAATGCCCTCAGCTGCTTATTTTGTCTGGAAAATTCAAGCACCCAGGATAACGATGACAACAACGGCAACTTTTTGACTCCCAAATCCCTTGGCAAAATAGTTACATCATGTCTGGAAATAATTGGGCAATGACAGAATGGAAAAATTACAATGACTCAAACAAGACAGGGACGCTCTTACTAATGGGGTTTTGTGTGTTCATTCTTCTGAACATGGCAGTTATTAGTGCTACTGGGAAACTCTGGATTGACTTCCTTTGTAACTAAACCCGCACTTCCCAATAGAAATATTGGAGATTTAAAGTTCCTAGACCCAGCTTTAGTACTAATCTAGAGTACTAATCTGCTTTACTAGTATTCCTGATCTTATGGAATAGAGGATAGAGTGGGACACCTTGTTCTACAGATCACTCAATCCTTGGCTTCTTTCCTGAGGTGATCAAAAACATTGCTCTGGGGTATGGATGTTCCATCCTTGGGACCTGGTCTTATTGGCTAGAACTGACAGACATTACCGATTAGAGTCAGTGTCATACAATGACTTTAATGGCATTTCGTACCGTAAGACCTGTAAAAGGCGCAGGACTTCATCTTCCTGTAGAGGAAGATAGTCGTCTTCTGCATTGAAGCTGAAGAAGTGACGTGCTGGTTCTGGCTGTCAGTGTGAATGTCTGCTTAAATGATGTCATCATGATCTATTTAATCTTCAGTCTATGATTTCTTACATTGAATAAAATTGGAGTTCATCTTGCACTCCAACTTCCAAGGCACCTTTTTCTGTGGAATTGCATCACTGCATTGTACCCATCACCAGAAGGAAAATTGAGAGTCTAACTTGGGCTCTGCTGTCTATGTCTGTAGCTTCTAGAAAAGGAAATTCAGACCCACTCTGTTGAGTAGCACAGACACAAACTGGGATTATAGGCTTGTCCTGAATTCATGGCCCTAGAATTACAAAATAATTTTGTCACGTGTTAAAAATAATGTTTTCAGGATCTGAATTATTTCAAAAGTAAAATCTGGCAATTGTAGAGAGTGTTCGAAAATACTTGCTGCTGCATGGTCTTATCCTTAGTCAGAATTGAGTCTTGTGGTGTCATCTGTGTGGTTTGCTGAATTTTTTTCCTGTTTTCCTTTATGCAGTGTATTTCCCATTGGCTCTTACAGCCACAGCAATTTGATGAACAGTGACATTATAAACCAGCCCATCTAGTGAAGCTAACGCTGTGGTAGAGGAAATCACTGCATAAATTCCATTATTTTGTAAAGGAGAAATTTATCGAAGCTGCATTTTTGGACACTGCTAAATGCTGTCTCTACAGCAGCATCATTCCTGGGGGGTGAACCTGTTATGTCCTGGCCAGATTCCAGGTGATTACCTTTTTGCTGGCCTACTGCTTTTAAATCTGTTTGTATAGTACCACAGTCTATTTGACACTGTAAAATAACTGGTTTAAGCAGGTGAGTAAGACCCTACACTGGAGAACCTACAACCTCAGTGCCACACCTAGGACAAAAAAGTAAAGTACAGCCAAAATGAAACATACACAATATGTGATGCAGTCTTTGCAGCTTGTGTCATGCAGTAGGTGTCTCTTTAGAAGTATTTTTCTCTTCAATATCTGCTTTACAAAAAAAAAGTTTTGCAGTTTGAGGAATAGGAAGTGCCTACAGGAAGCCATTTCAATTCTAACAGTTTTTATGAAAAAAAAATGGGAATATTGCAATGAAACAGTGAAAAAATAGAGAATAAAACTAAAACTGGTAAAAAAGAAGAAAAAAGGGAGAACTAAGACTACAAAGGAGCCGCAATTTTTTTAATAGAAGAGAATGGGTAATCTTTGGTGTGGTATATGAATACAACAAATGTGGTTCATGGTGAAGAAGATAAGAAAATTGATCTTGGTAGCAATGACTTTCTGATTGAGAAGGAAGTGGAGGGTATGTGTAAATGTTACTGAAACTGCAGTGCTGCAACACCAGAGAACTTGGACATAATATGAGGAGGGATAAGGAAAGAGAGACAGGACTCCAGACTACTTCACTCAAACTGGAAAGGTTGATTATAGTTAGGCAGTATGCAATCCTGTTCATTCCACCACCATGGTGGTTTGAATTGCTGGCAAGCATGCCAAGTGTGGAATTGATAAATTAGGATGCAAAATTGTGATACAATCAGACACTGAGGAGATGAAGGACATACTTATTCTGGATAAACAGTTAGGCTGTGAATTTGTTTTGTTTGCAGTCTAAACTGTGGTGGTCACATCGCCATTCAGAAATGTTAAAGATGCATAGATTTACTTGTATATAAATGAGATGCAAGAATATAATTAAGTGTCTAGGAGGACAGATTAGTTTTGACCGTGCACATTTCTGTGTGAAGTCATAGTTATAGGAAACTATAACATAGTTATAGTACCTTTGCAAAAATAAAATAACTTCTTAGCAGGTAAAACAGTGAATGGATTGTTTGGTCAGCTCAGTTAAGCATAGAAAGTTATTAATCCATACTTCATTAAAGAGTGGAAAAAAAGGTGTAAAGAAATTCTTAATTATTACTAGCCAGATTCATGACACTGACTTTAACTGCTTTGTTGCTCTCTTCCTTCACTTTGTATTTCAAATCTTCACTGTTCTTTTAAAATTGTTTTCCTATGAATACAGTTTGGATAGATTAATGATTAGAAGGAACACAAGGAACCTGCAGGTATATTTTTTTGTGTGTGTTTTCTTTTGTTTGGTTTTTGGTTATGTTTCTTTATTTTTAGGAAAATGTTTATTCTTAGGTGAAGGCAGAGAAAGTGTTGCAAATTAGTATTTCAGAAGTGAAGTCTCTTACGGTTCTCTAGCTTTTTTTTGTTGTTGTCGTTGGGTGTTGGTAAGTTGGTATCAGGTGATATGTAGTGGATTTGTGGGTATTAACAGACTAACATTAGTGGTCATTAGTGACCCAGCACATCCTGAGCATCCTTAAAGTATTAAAAATAAAGAGATTTTTGACAGACACGTTGCAGTATCCATGAACCTGCTTATAGTTACACCTGACAGCCTTCAAATAGTCCTTGCCTTTTCTCTTATCTCACAGCTTATTTCTGAGGCAAATAAATGAATAAAAATTAAATAAATATTAAAATATAAAAAATACTATATATATAATAGGAGAAAATCCTTAGGTCTGTGGAATGCTTTGAAATTCTCAACCATCTCAGTTTTAATGGGAAGGTGTGTAAAACAAACCAGAGTGAGTTCCTTGGATTGTCTTGCAAAGTCCTCATAAACATCAAGAGCTCTGCACTCTTGTTTCAACGTGCTGGGGAAAGAAAAATCTGTGAACTGGCTTCAAAATGCACAGCATGATTTGAGCTACCCTCTCCCCTGTAGTGGAAACTTAAGTGTGGGCCATGGCTGATTGGGATTGAGTAGCTATTGCTGCACAGGGCCCTGCTTGTTTCCAGATCACTTCCAGTGATCTGTTGATCTGTTTTGGGTCCGATGCCTTCCTGTCCAACATAGCAGGCAGGTGTGATCTTGAGGAAGCATTACCTTTCCTGAAAAATAAGGTTTTAACTTTGTGGGTTTTAAGTGGTTGGGGTTTTTTGTTGCTGTTTTGTGTGCTGGAGACCAGGAGGCTCCTTAGTACGGTGACAAATCCAAACCAAAGGAGTTGGGTTATTATTACACATGCAACAAATGGATTGTTTGTCTGCTTCCTTTCCCCATCCCCCATGCTGCAATTGCCATATAGTGCATCTGACATCTGTCACAGTACATGTGACATACATGGAAAATTCCCATGGTAATTAAATCATGCCACAAAGCTCATCATTTCCCCATCTGTGCACTGAAGAAGCGACGTGATCCAGGGAACTGAGCATAGGATCAGTATGAAGCTATTTCTCTTTATCCAGTGTGTATATTCAGACAGTTTTGAGCATGGTGCTTATTTTCTCCATTTCATCATCAATAAGTGATGATGTAGGGAGCTGTTTTAATACCAGAAAGTTCTCATGGTTTATTGCTTAATATTTGAATAATACAGAGTTTCAACTTGGATTTGGGGATTGTGGGTGAGTTTGTGTTCTAAACCAGTCTGAATTCAGATTTCTTTCTACATCAGCGATCACACATTACATGTATATGTTTTATCCTGCCACAGAGAAAGATAAATTGCAGGGAAATGGAAATCATTAACTTTGATTCCTTTCCTGTTAGCATAAGCTACTGTGATTCTTCATCATACATTTAGTCCCATGCTTTGCACTCAGGTGAGAGCTGTGGCTACATCCACTGGCATTGTGTGTCTGTTGATGGTCAGTGGAGATGCAGCTCTGCATTTCCTTATGTTGTGAACTGTTTTTGCATGACTGCGTGTGTTTAGTTAACTCACTCAGTTCTCTTTCTTCCCTTTTTCCAAAAGTGGTGATACAAAAGTAGTTTTCCCTATTTTAGTTACAGTTATGCTCTGGCTGTTAAGTGTGTTGAAGGACAAAACAGTGAGATAAAAACTACAATAATCAGCTCTCTTGCACAGGAGAGCTGCTGGCAGAGCAGTTGTTTCAGGTGTCTTACTGTTTGTGGATCATTGCTTTATTTAGGGTATGTTACCATGAAAATTTAAATTTCTGAGATGAGAATGAAGAGAAGAGTGAGAATTAAGAAGCAGTTTAGAAAGCAATTGAAAGAGGATCCTCGTGTGCAGTTAGCATGGATCTGATCCCATGTGGCTAAAACTTCTGATAAGGGTTGGAAAAAATTGCATTAGCTAAATTATGTTTGGTCACTGAGCCAAATGGTTTAGAAATGAACACGTATGCCCTGTCAGAGGAAGAGGACTTTGTTATAATTAGACCTTGGGCAAAGTTCCAGGCTGTGACTCCTGACCTGAGCCGAACCACAGATGGGGCTGGGAAGCAGGAGAGGGATTGCTATGAGGAGCGGGTGTGTGGTTAGCTGTTGAAATGACAGCAACTTGTTTGTGTTGTGCAAAAGGGCAAAACAGTAGAACTGAGAAGAGCTGTGGGAGGGAGTTATGTGTAATAGTGGGATTCTCTCCAGAGAGAGATTTCCTACTGATTCTCACTGGGGGTGTATATATATAGAAATAGATAATTGCACGTTTCATTTTTACTTGCCAGAAGTTGAGAGGCAATAGAGCTTTCATTAGAAGAAAACCTCCCACCTTTTGTTATTTTCATAAATTTTTATGTCAGCTTTGTCATCAATTACCACTCAGAAAAACGAAAGTTGTCCTTATCTTCATTTTCTTTGTTGTCTCCCATCCTCTTCATTATTTAGAAACATGTTTTCCCCAGATTTGATTCTTGACAAAGGAAAGGCAAAAGAGAGAGAAAGGAAAAGTTTATTAACTTGGAGGTAATTAGAAAATGTTTATTTTGTTGATCACCAACAAATATTAAAAAGTTTTAATTAGTTATTAATTAGCATAAACAGTGCAACTTACAAGATTCTGAAGGACATCTACATAGCTGGCAAGCTTAATCTTTAGAGATGGTGCTCTAACTTAGAAATTTCATTCATTCATTCATTCATTCATTCATTCATTCATTCATTCATTCATTCAATTCTAAAATACCTGTGCTGGATTCCTCTGTATCAGTCCTCAGTTGTTCTTATTTTGAAAGCATCTAGACACCTCACCTATCCACACAACTACAGTGTTGAAGCAATACAGAAGTGTTATTTTACCCCTCTATGTTACTATGAATTTCATGGCTGCTGCTTATAGATGGACTTGGAAAATGCCAGTGTTACAAGTATGAGTTGTGTGACGGAATGATGCTTTGCGATAGCGAGCTTACTGTTCATGTGAGCTCTGCATGCTTTTGCAGAGTACTAAAAACTAAGTAGCCTTGAGTTTCACAAGTGTGGATCCCAAGGAACTGCAGATTCTGTAAAAAGATCACAGTAACAAACACTAGCTTGTGTATTTCTCAGCATTATGGATGAAGAAAGCCTGGAGACCAACAACCTCTTAGATGAACCTGCTTAAGATGAAAGCCAAGTCATGAAATTTCAGTGCAGGACAGCCTATGGTAGCCAGACCAGGGCTGTACTGACCCTGTAGAAAATGCTGAGCTTCACATCCATTCACATAGTACTCATTTCCTGGTAAGGTACCTCTTTTGGCAAAGTTTATACCAAAGTCTTGATCTGAGCTCATAAACGAAGATGTTATGGTCCTATCACTTCAATGGCTCAGCCAGTTTTTCCTAGGAGGATTCATTGTCCATGCCCCAGAGAATGCTGGTCCTTTGATGGTTGGTGGGGAAGCCTTTAGACAGTGGGCCAGAGGTTGGTTACAACTGAATTCATGCAAATGTAGTTGTATTGCACGTAAATCAGGTTTGTCTCATTGAATTGAGTTCCTTCCAAAGGAAAGTTTTGTCAAACTAATTGGTTCTAATCTCAGTCATTACCAGATTGCCATGAAGGGCATTGCACTTGGAGTGATAATACTTGAGAAGATAGTCTGTAGTGTACAAGTTTAACTTCCGAGGCTCTCTTGTGAAATCTTTTAGCAACTGAATCTCTAAAGTGTCCACTACTGAGAGGAAACAGAAATTGCCATGCACATCATTGTGATAGATTTGGGGGCATTTTGGTTTTGCTGACTGAAGCTGTGTCAAAGACCAGTTCAGTTTTAAGTTGACCTTTGGCATCTCCTAGTGAGAACCCGATGTTTTTATGAATGGGCTTTTGAAGCCAGCAACATCCTGCCCTAGTGAATCCTGCTGGGATATACCACCCCTTGCAGAGCTGGCATGGAGACCAAAGTAAAGTGGGCATGCTAGAAGACATTACTTTTTACCAGCTTGCTTTCCTTTCAGCTACATGAGAGTTGCAGCTGATGCCCCTCCAATGCATAAGAGAATGTGCTAGATAAACTAATCCCAGCACAGAGTAGGGAAGGTGATTCCTGCCAAGCACAGAGTGCCATAAAGGTGGAGGATTTGAATGGTTTGGGCATATTTTTTGTTGTTGTTTGTTGTGAGCATGCCAATTTCTTCACAAAACCTCTCTGGAGAGCTTTTGGCTGTGCTCTGTATGTGAAGTCCCACTATACAACTGCTGTCCCGAAGGTGCTTTTCCTTGCACAGCTACTCAGTCGCTATGAAAGCTCAAAGCAGCCTTGTTCTGGCAAGCAAACAGACCAAAGCATTGTGGAGCAGGTTAGGGCAGCAGCTGCTCTGATGACAAAGCTCAGCTGTGTTGTTGCTGATACAGCATCCAGCATCCTGTGGTTTGGTTCACCTGCCACCTCCCTCCTGCTCCCCTGCCCTGAGCCCAGGGAGACCAGCTTCACAACAAGCTTTAATTATTTACTCTCTAAGGATATGGCTTATTTTGCAGATTAAGTGCAAAAGTGAAGTCCTTAAAAATATAACACAAATAAGCCCCTGAGCTGTCAAACAACAAGTCCCTTAAAAGGGCAAAATATGTGGCTCTCTGTGCACTGCACAGATCCCTCCTTTCAAACTGCTGGCAGGAGACTTCCTGTTTGGATGGGCCGCTCACAAACGGTGTTGTGTGGTGGTGAAATCAGTCACTTCCCAGCTTCTCTTTCAGGCCTCCTTTTGCCTCCCTTTATACTCCTGATACCAAAGCCCCTGAAGCCTGGGTCCTGTCAAGACGGGATCTGGCAGCTCAAATGTAAATCTGAAAGCATGCATTAGCACTGTGCTATTTCTTCCCTGAATACATAAAGCAGCCCAAACTAGTTACGTGTGTTTGGAAATGGGATGGGCAAAATTGTCCTACAGCGATAGTCTTGACCGTGAAGGAATAAGGAAATGTTTGGTGGTCTGGCTCTGCAGTGGTGGAAAATTGATGTCTGCTTCACTGTTTTGTTGTTCATTTTTTTTTTTTTTGATCAAATGGGATACCTTTGGAAGGTGTTTCCATGTGTTCTGGGTAAATTCTCCCATATATGTTTTTTTCCTTCTGATAGTTTCTTTCCTTTATTGTAGTAGTGAAAGAAAGGCCAATACCAGCATTCTGTGGTAGCGTTCAGCCTTGGCTGCTGAGCATTGCTGATAAATCTACCTGCTGGGAAATTCCACACTGAGTTTGTAAAAACTTTTCAGAAAAACTGGGAGAAGTGATTCTACACTGGGAAGGCCTAGCTAGCTTGAGTGTTTATTTTGCTCTTCTGTCCTCTTCCAGCTACTACTCCAGTGACAGCCATCGTAACTGCACAGAGCTGCACAGATTCGACAGTCTTTTTTATCTAATGTCTGTTGGTTTTGTTTTTGTTTTTTTCCCTACAGAACATGATCAGAAGATAGCATCATACACCATGATCATGGCCCCGCGAAAGAGGAATCGTCATGCGTTGGGGTTTCTTTGTTGTTTTGGAGGTAGCGACCTCCCTGAAATCAACCTCAAGGACAATAACCCCCTCCAGTTCCTTGAGTTTTCTGTCCCAATCCCACCAGCAGAAGAGCTCAATGCCAGATTTGCCGAACTTGTGGTAAGTTTCTGCTGACAGATTGATATATTTATGAGGTGGATGAACTCTTCCCTTTAAAGGAGGAGTAAGAGGACTTAAGGGATTAATTAGAGAGCTTCTGTTGAAGCTTTTCAAAAAGACTTTTCATTCTTTTATGACTAGTTACTTGGTAGGAGAAAGGTGGCAAGCAACAGGATGGGTGATAGTGGCACTGGGTATAAGTACAACAAAATGTTTAAATGTGCTTATTTATTCTCATAGCACTATGCAATTCTCCAAGTGAAGGATTGGGCATATTAGAAGGAACCTCTCAAGTTCTCTAGAGAGAGCTGACAGTCAATTTCTTGTTTACAACTTTGGGATAAAATCTGCTATATAATGTAATGCAGTGGAAAATCTTAGGGTTTGCAGATCTATGAAATAAGGACTGTTTGGTTTTGTTGATGAGTAGCATTCTGCTGGTGAGGTGTAAGAATCAGGTGACCATGCTAATTATGTTTCATCACACAGCTGCCTTTGAACCATGAAATGGTCCTGTTGCAGCAACAGCCATAAACAGGAAGAGAAGGAATTATTTCAGACGAACTTTGTTGTTCGCTTTTGTGGTAAATATTGCAGACTCCAGGAGCCAGACACTTGCTTTTCATGCCTGGCATCAAATGACTTCACTGTCTTTGTCTTCTTGTTCAGCCTGAATGCAAAACACAGGCAGAGGTCATAGGACTGGGTTGTTTTGCAAACTGTGTCGTAAAGGTGATGCCCATTTGATGCAGCTGATTAGGTTTCTCATTGCCATTCTGAGATTGGAGCTTATGTAAAGCGAGATATCTCTAAGTGTGAATATTCCTGAGGAGTGCGACTGAGGTGAGGAATAGAACTGAAAATACTGGATCTCAGCATTAGAGGAATTTGCCAGTAGTCTTTCTAAGTTACACTTATAACATTAGCCCAATAAATTCTTGACCATGACCATAGCTTTGAAATGCTATAGCAATGAAAAGAACCATATAATTTGCATATGCAGTTAGAGATTAGTATATGGGCAACTATAGTATGTCATATCAAATACAGGGACAGCTGTAGTTTGTCAGATCGGTGGTCTGACAATGTAGCTCAGGCTCTGGTTTCAAGATGGGGTCCAAAGCAGATGGCTAGGGAAAAATATAAGGTGTTGGAGACTATAACCTCCATAGGCCATGGGGTGGTCTTTTCCAGGATACTCTCCAACCCTCTAACAGTTTTCAGCTTAAGGACTTCCTCAGTCAAAAGTTGCATTCTGCGTACATAGTAAATTGGTATGGATTTCTTTTCCATTAACTGTTTTCACTTTCCCAGCCCCCATTAGCATTTTCAGTATTCTTTGGCAGGGCCGTAGAAAGGAGTCAATAGGATCTGCAGCTGTTTCAGGAAGAATAATGTGTGCAGCAGAAGAGTCTGCTTGCTTTGAACTAATTTGAAAATGGAGAATCTCCTCTTATGGAAATATTTCAAAAAATTCTGGTCTATATTTAGGTCGGTTTGCTTTTTATGTGAGACTACTTGAGTTCCTCTTAGAAAATGCAGCTGTCTGACTGTGGAGAATTCCATGTTGTGACAGGTATCCCTCAAGAGTAAGAGTGTAATCTGCTCTGCTCACAACTTATTTCGGGATGCTGCTTAACTATTGGTTTTCACATGCAAAGCTCGAACTGCTGTATCAAAGTTCATCTCCCTGCAATACCAGGATCTACTGAAGCATTCAATCTAGCCTTCCTGAAGACATCACCAACAGATGTGCTTCGCTCCTGAATTTGGCTTGCTAAACCTTGAACTTGTTTACCTTTGGGTCATAGTGAAAGACCTGCTTGAGTTGCTGCTGGGCTTTTGCTTACTGAGAAGGATATCGGTTTTATGAGGAGTTTGAGAGTTTGTGGTGGTATTAATGATGCTTTTAACTTCTAGTTTTATGTCTGGCAAATACTGGTGTTCCATGTGCTTGCTTGTGGCAAAACAGTTCACAGCTGCCTTATGGAAGTCTATTAAAAAGTATAATTTATAATGTTTCTGGTGCAAAATTTAATGACAAGTATATGTGATGATCTGTAAAAATTTTTGGCCCCAGTAGTTTGAGTTGTTGTTTTATGCTATAACTTATTAAATGTGCTGACAGCTTGTAACTGGCATATGCATTTCAAACAAATGAAGCCATTGAAATGAAAACAGATCATATTCAGTTCTTATATTTAATGATAGCACCCTAGCCATCATTGCATGAGAAGTGAGCTGGGAGAGAAAAGTGCTATTTTTCAGAAGGGTGACGGTGTACATCACACATTTTTATAAAGCAGCCAGATAGGATGGCAGTGCATGTCCATAGAACTTCCTGATTAGACAGGTAACATGAGAGCGGTTAAGGGCTTTATGCGCGAGAGAACCTGGGCTGGAAACTGGGCTGGCAAAATGCAGACTTTGCCTAGAAGCGCTAGTTTGTCCACAGGACTGGATTAATGCATGTTCTATGAGACACTAAAATAAAACAGGCTACATCTGTATTGACAGCTCAGATGAGATTTTAATTGGATTAGAAAGATTCAGTCTGTAAATGCACCAGTGTAAATCAGCGACCTGGAAGTGCCTGAGAGAGCTCTGTGCTGTGTGCTAGCTCCCTGCTGCTTATCCGTTAGGGTCTAGTCTGAGTGCACTTGTACTATATAAAAACCAGATTTGAGTGTAAAGCCTTTTGACCCAAATCCCCAAGTGAAATGATGACACCAACATCATCTGAGATCTGTAGTGAGAAGAGCATTTGTATTAGCTCCCTGAAGCAGGCCCAGGGGGTATAGCCTCATCTTGCCATCTGCTCTGCAAAGGGTATAATGAAACATTGGTGTGGTTGAATGAATTTTTAAAAGCCTTATTTTTTCCCTTGTTGCAGTTAAAATCTGGGGCATTTTCCCATGGAAGAGTTAATGACAAGAAAAGCTAAGCATAGCTGTGCTGTAGAAATCTCCCTTGTGATGAATTTTCCAATCCAGTAAATATTCAGTATGTTTCTACCTCCCTTTCTGAGGAAGACTGGTGTTTTGAGGACCAGGAGCATGTCTTCTCCTGTTATTGTGCTACTTAAACTAGTGTCATGAAAAGCGAATTTGGAAATGTCCATTTTTCAAGGGGAAGAAATTAGGGATGTGTTGGGATTCTTTATTTGTGATGGGCTCACATGACCCATTCCAAGCTTTCAAACTTGCTTGTGTAGTCTCCAGACTGAGGCAGATACACAGGTGTGAGCTGCTCTGTTTGGGAGATGCACCCAGACCATCTAGCTATGTAATGGCAGCTGCCTGACTGGACTCTGACCAAGGCAGTGACTGTGAGATGATAAGCTGATGCTGATTTCAGCTGAAATGCCTGCTCTTGTTGCCACTCAACCAGAAAAACAATTCTAGGATGGATCCTAGGCTTTTGTGTTACTTGAAGCTGGATGCTGTGTTTATGCCTTGTCTGATTAATTAGAAAATTAAAACAGAAAGAGTTACTCCTGATAGGTCCTAAATTCTATCTTGATTTATTCCATTGAGAACATGTGCAGAGAGTAGGTCTGAATGAAGACGATGGCTTATGGTGATTTGGAATGATTTGGTTTGGGCTAAGACAGGAGATGATGTACCAGCTCTCCGGCCATCTGCTGGCAGTGACTGCCTTGGGATTAATGCAGTGGTAATAGTACAGGTAAGTCCTTATCACAGTCTAGATATGCAGAATACAAAGCGAACAAAAATATTTGTGACCACAAGTTTTGCCCCACAAAGGCTGCTTTTGTGAAAGAGGACAGAAGAGCTGCCTTTGGCATATTCCCTCCAATGAACAGGCAGAGAGAGGCTCTAGGAAGCAGGCTGTGTGGACTGGTCCTGTACCTTGCAAATTGTAAAACTGGCCCTACCTGACCATCGAGGCTGATGTGAGCAGCATCACTTCTGCTTCGATACTGCCATGTAGTGGTAAAGTGCTGCTGCAGATGGCGGTCTGTTGGCGGGCTCCAAAATGGTTTCGTGCCTGCCGGCAAAAATATCTGTGCTAGACACATGTTTTTCTTTGTACAGATTTATTGACTGAACAGGAACTACAGAAGAATCTGGAAGAACTATTGTAAGGCAAAGAGAAATAACTTTTTTCTCATGGAACAGCTTCTGCATGGCCTTGTTCGTATTTGTTAGCAGCAGTGTATTCTTGTCACAGTGGATTCTGATACTTTCTGCTCGTTGTTAGAATCCTGAACTTGGTGGTTAAAGGTGGTGTGCTGCTTGACACTAAAGATTTTGCCATCTAGATCTCTTATACCAGCAGCCTGATCCCAGATTGGAACTCAGACCATACCAAGAAAGGCGACTTAAATGCTGGCAATTCAGAAAATAACAGAAAACTGTGAGGAATGCTAGCACAGAGGAAAGAGCAGTGTGAAGAGCTTGTGCTTTTGTTGTTTCTCTTTTTATTTTGTTAGTGGCTGTGAGATGGTCATGGTATTTGAGAAGGTGGAGTGTAAGATTCTCTATTTTAAGATGCAAGGTCCTTGGGGAAGAAAAGGAGCTGTCTTCTGAGTTTATATTTTCAAAGTTGATTGTATCAACGTATCTTCCAAACTTCAGTGAGTTACCTTCACCACATTAGATTCTTATACCGGGGAATATTTGAGAAATACTTACTGTTATATTTTTGTGGTGTTATCTGCCCCTGCAGCATTCTCGCATTTCGCTCAGGTGGGATATTGACAGGAATTCCCCGTCGTGGTTTGTTTCTCTTACGTTGCATTTGAACCCATTTCATTTTTAGTTTGGGAGGTTTTATTCTTTCTTCTTTTTCTTTTTTCTTTTTAAATGTTTTCTCTGAATCGCTAAAGAAGGGGTTTTGTTGACACTATGGGTTCACAAAAGCTTTCTGTCCATATTGCTGTTTACCATCTTCACAGGCTTTTCCAGAACAAAACTTAATAGGTACTTTTGGCATAAAATCCAAAGGTACATTATTTACAGTTGAGGAGTAGCTTAAATACTTATTAACTCTCTATATTTGAAAAATTTAGAATTATCCAGCATCTGGTTTGGCCTGCCTTTAAACTTCTTCTTGCCCATTGAATTGCTGACAGAGGCAGGTTGCTGCTCAGGTGAGGCAGCCTACACTCTTCTCTGTCTCCTTCTCTAGATCTAGCATTCTGATTGTCATAAATGACAGATGAGGGTTGGCTTTCGTATATTGATGGACAGTTAATAAAAGGAGGGGGTAGAATAATTAATTGTTTGTTAAGGTAATTTGTTATGGTGTCATGGATAAGTTATATGTTGTATTTTACCAGTTCTTTGTAAGATTCTGTAAGTTCTGTTATGTTGAAATGCTATAGAATGTTTTCCCTGTCGAAAAACCCCAGTTATAATGTTATAAAGGTTCAATTATAAGAAATTCCCATTAAAAGAATGGGGGCAAGATGGCGGATGGGTGAGGCAGGGGCTTCCAGAACATTCCCTGGGGAATGTCAGTCAGGGTGTCAGTTAGGGCACGGTGCCTCCCCATCCTGGCACAGAGCATGCTCCAAGGGGCGGGGCCAGCAGGGACGGCCCAAAAGGGGCGGATGTAGAGGCGGGCCCAGGACCATCGGGCCCAGGATTGGACAAGATTGGATAAAGTGTATCCAGACCCTTGATTGACATTCCCCCGGGTATAAAAGAGGCTGCACAAGCCCCGTGCCTCCTGCCTCTGGCCACACTTGCTATGCAGCCGGCGCTACTATTTTGTATTGCAGGCGTCTCCAATTGTTATTTTTATTAATAAACCTGTAAATTTTTGTAAAGTGAAGCGTCGTTCTTCACACTGATCCTGTTGCAAACTCCCAGATTTTGTAATGAAGATGCATATGGAACTGCAGTGTATTCCTGAACAGTAAGACCATTGGAAATCAAGCCCATATTTTCCCTGTAATATTGCATGACCACAATTAAATGAAGATGGAAGCAAATGCTGAATTGAGGTGATCGTCTTTCCCTCAGCCCATGCTTGGAACCATGATTGAAACTGTAACCTTGGTTTCTGCCTGCAGTGTTCTGCAACAGCGACCACAAGAACATGGAACTATGTCTCTTCTTGACAAAACCCTAAATTCAACTGTTAGTCTTTCATCTCATCATCTCATCACCTCTGTTTTCATTAAATTTAGTAATGGCTGCCACAGTAGATCAGAGTTGACTCCCTTTCTGAATTAAAAGTGGACAAACTAGCCAAGGCATCTAGCTGGAAAGAATGGCAGTGACTATGTTAGTAAAGAGAAGAGAGAAAATAAGACTCATGTTAATTCCTTCTCGTTCAGTCTCTTTGAGTAAGAGCTGTACAGAGGAATTTACATGAAAATGAAAAATATCAGGAGGAGATGTGGCAGGAGAGTCCAAGCAGCAGAGGCAGCAACTCAGTATTCTCTGAATAGTCTGATAACTTCTGTAACTGTG
This sequence comes from Cnemophilus loriae, assembly GCA_013397755.1. Lineage (NCBI taxonomy): Eukaryota > Metazoa > Chordata > Aves > Passeriformes > Corvidae > Cnemophilus > Cnemophilus loriae. The sequence continues at coordinate 592,258 of VZTF01001657.1, forward strand.
ACTAGAAATTTCAATGCCTTGGGTCACTTGAGGAAGGAGAATATCTACAGAAAGATACTTGTTGCTTTACTGTACCTTTTGCTCTTGCCTTTTTTCTTTATTCTCTTCACCACATGGGTCTGACTTGTTTTTTTCTGCACTTTCTACTAATCCTTTCCTTAGTAAATCAGTGTCTTTATCTTCTCCTGAAATAGAACTAGGGAAATAGTGTGATGTTTGCTGCTGTTTTATATGTTACTGTGCTCTCTTGATTTCTCAGCACACCAGGCTAATATTTGTGAGCACTTTAGTGCCAGAATGCTGAAAGGAGTTGATTAGTGTTCTCTGAGTACGTGAGCCATCCATGTGATTGGTATTTATGCTAGTTCTCTCAGCATAGAGGGAAAGGAATAGTAGGGTCACCACAGACATGTTTCTAACAGCACTGGATGAAGTAACCAGTAGCATCAAGTTTGGGGAAATTCTGCTCTTCGCTTACTCTGTAAAATCTCTCTACATCTGTGCCTTCTCTGCCTTAAAAGAGAGTAAAATTCTGTGATTATTGTCTCGTTTCCCAGAGAAGAGAAATTTGAGAAAAGGAAGGAAAAGAGTTTTATGTTGACAGAAAGTAAGGCGAAGTATCTGGGAATTTATTTATTTCGCCAAAGGAAGCAAAACAATTTCTGAGCAAGGCATCAGTTTGGCACGCACTGGATAACATACCTTCAACAGCTACAGGGAGATGAGATCCAAACCTAAATAACTGTAGTAGTGGTTTCCACTGCAAACAGCTGACTTAGAAGTAGCAAGTTCCCTGCCTAGTTCTCCCTTGCAGACCATTTAGTGTAATGGATACAACATAAAGCTCAGATGAAAACTAGGCTTCACCACATTGAATAAGTACTGCCATATATCACCAGTCCCAGTCAAGCTTGCCAAGTCCTAACTGTGGCAGTGTTCATGAGGCCCCTTTTTTGGCTCTGCAACCTGCAAGAGTATTTATGTGGTAAAAAGTACAAGAAATGCTTCCACTGTGATCTTTCATGTGAATATAGACAATACATGTCAACGTATGTAGGAACAAGAGGGTTTCAGCTGTGTTTCTATGTGTTTGCTGCTGGGCTTGAAGAAAAAAGTTCCCTATTTCTCCTCCAGCTCTCTTGTGATATTTCTGGGAAGCAGAGATGCAAAGTTGCCTATTCTGTCTCTTGGCTCTCAGTATGGAGCAACACCTTTCCAGAAAAGTATCCTTTATGTCTGAAGCTTATTTAAGTCCTTAGTTTCTCATTGAAAGGTTGTGACTTAGAAAGACATGCATGTTAGGTCCTTGCTTCAACCCCCAAACACGTGTCACGTGTATTGATAACTGTATTTACTCTCACTTAAATTCAGGCATGTTACCAAGATCTGAGTGTTTAGTTTCAAATTCTTAATCTTTGGAGTCATTCTATCCTAATGCTGGATTCATTTGAATACGGGGATTTACTTTCTGTGTCGCTTGCTCCTCATGTAAAGCTTAGTTTCAGACTATGCTTCTGACCAGCCTGCAGCTTTAAGTTGTTGCTCAATGCAAATTTCTATGCAACCGTAATTTAAAAGTCCCTCTATTCTGTTTTGCCCATAAGAGGAAGTTACTTAATTCCCTGTGCCCATCCCTCATCCCTTCTGGGCTTCTCTGTAATTGATTAATCTACCTAATCTGTCAGGAAGTGTAATGCCAAATGCAATCGACAGCTGGAGAGGTCCTTAATTTTTATTTGTATTTGATGAGCTCTGACTTCAGCAAACTAGGAGGCTTTGCTGGCCTTGGCTCAGTGGAGACTCCCCACCCCAGTCTTGCACTTAAAGAGGATGCACCAGTGGAGGTTGTAAGAAAATGCTGCTGATGAGACCAAGGCAGAATTTTCCTGACAAGAGGCTTATATCCAGGAAGAAGCCTTGGCATCACCCTCCGAGTAGAAGATGCTGTATCTGAGAGCAGAAAAAAAGCAAAGCTTTGAGGCAGCAAATCACTTTCTTCACTGATGGTGGCTAGCCCACAAAAACTTTCCTTTCTCTTGGGTTAGTTTGTAGCTGTCAGATCAATACTTTTCATGCACTCAGATGCACTTGTCTTCTGTTATAATAATGTTAAAAGAACTGAGTGGTTTAAGATTTCTGAAGCAAAGGGTACTGAGGCTCAGGAGACAAAAGCTCTTCATGGTATCAAAATCTGTCTAGTTATGCACAGAATTCCCTTAGGTCCAGCATAGTCCAAGATTGTACATACTCAGAATACCTCTTTTCTTTTTTAATTTTCCGCACAGGGGATACTTTTATTCTTTTTCTTCCTGCTCTACAGAGAGGCTTTTTCGTAATGTCAGGTCTGGTTTACATGTGTTCCATATGCAATACATGTGCACAGGTCCCTGATTTTAATGTACAAATCACTACAAGAAGTTTTCTGTAGTTATTCAAGTCCAAATCCATAAGAGGTATTGCATTTTAGGCATTGTGGCAGAGACAGCTTCCCTTTTCAGGTACTCACCTAGATATGGATTCCTGTGGTAGGGACAGGCTTATGGCACTGACTGCAGCACCAGCACTTTCTCACTTCAGGCTCCCTTCCAGTAGGTGCAGCAGGTTGGCAGCTCCCAGCTCCCTGACCAGCTGCATAAGAAGCAGCAGTCACTATGCTGCAAATGCGTGAGACACAGATGCTGTGAGAGGAGCATGAGATGGGAGCCAGGTCTCACACTCCATGTCTGTGAATCAATAGGGTTGTGTAAACAAATGTAAATCCATACCTGGTCTTATATGCGAGATTTTGGGTGTGAAGAAGCTGGGAGTGTTACTAAAGTACCTGTGTAGTTTTAAGGATTTTGTACAGGCATACATTGTCTTTTGGATCTTGTTGCTTTACTATAAAGCTTATGGACAGATGTACCCAATGTAAACCAGTTCAGTTTCTCTGAAGATGGTAGTGGAGTTACATCATTCTCCATTGACTGAAATTTGGCCTGTATGGTATTTTCTGTGTCTGTGGTGGTTGTTGGCTTCTGAATATTCCACGAAGAGCATACTGACTGCCTTTCTGAAAAGTGGGAAGGGTTGTGGTTGTGGTTGGAATACTTGAAGGGAATGTTCGAGTGTGTTCTGAGAATGATTTACTTACAGTAGACATGAAACACCTGAGAAAGATCTCACAGAACTACATATTTTTAACAGGGCAATGCTGTTTCATGGGAACATGCAGGGAAATGCATGTAGTACATCTAGGTCAAAAGAGGAGAAGTACTGGATTTTGGGAGCACAGCAGATACGTAGCTTGGGATGCAGAAGGAGGTGAAAACACATCTACCACTAAAGGATGGAAGTGCTAAGTTGTCAATCTTATGTCTTCCCTCTGTTGAATGCTTGGAGCTGTCATGATATCCTAACTCTGAAATCATGGATGGGGGGATATGCTCAATGTTCAGAAATCTTGTGTCCACATATTTCTAACACCTTTATCACCTGATTTGCTAATACTATCATGTTTTGGCATAGCTGCAAGTGTTAGGCAGCATAACATAAAAGAAAAAAGTAACATGAAGCTCTACTCTGGCATTTTCCCTTGGTAAGGCATAATCAATATTTGAATGGTTTTTGTGTTCCACTATGGCTATAACAAAGAGTCAGCAGCTTTCTGGATGGAGCCTGAAGGCTGCTGAAGTGATAAAATGCTAAGATGATATTGATAGTAGGAGTCATACATGCTAGCTGGAAGGATCAGATTAACTTATCTTTATTTCAGCTTTCTGGAGCTTTTTCAGCTATGCTTGGATGGATACAGAATAGACAATTTTCCACCCTCCTCCTAGAGTTGAGCCAGCATTCTGATATATTTCCTGCCACTTTTCTTGCTGACTTAGTGAGTGGGCTCCGTTCAGTAGAAATAGCATAAACAGCAGGAGTAGAGGGATGTCCTGTTGCCCCAACATTTTGGAATGGCTTCTCTGAGTACGATTCCTGCTCTTCTACAGTTTCTATCCTTTAATTCTCTTCATTAGAGTCTTATGTTTTTCAGAGTTATATTTGAAGGCTTAGGAATCTATTATTAAGACCTCATCCCTTGCCTTCTGGAGAGAATATTTGAATCTAGATTTGGTTTGCTAAGGAAAGGTGAAAGATTGTTATAAATCAGATAAGAAAGGTAATATGGGATGAGAAGGTGCCACCCGGAAATGCATCTGTGAGAAATGACAAAAGGAAAGTACTATGTGTTGCAAAGACCATGTTGACCAGATTGTAACTGGACAGGAGATTGTGATAAGGAGGAAAAGTGTCTTCCGAAGTGTTGAAGAAAGACACAACAAATGAAGTAGCTGTGGTGCTGAAGGGAGAGTGAAGACCAGTTACAAAGAGGGAGGTGATACGGGGTAAATGCTAGGCCAAGATGATCTTTTGACTGTGCTTTTGGAGTGAATGGACTTGCGCAATGATGAAGGGAGGTTGAATGACACGTTTGTTTCTTGTGCAGCTCCTAGAGGAAGGGCCAGATCTGAGATGCTGTAGGAGGTATGTTTTGATACTTAGCCTGATGTCAGCAAGAAAGGGGAAGCCAGATCCCTCTGACAATGAAGACCTTGTAACATTTGTAATAATTTATAACAATTCCTCACCTGAAGCTGGGGAAGTAATGAAATTTTCCAGTGAAGAGAAAAGGTGGAGAAACAGGATGGGATGTAAGTGTCTTGCTGGATAGTAGTTATCCTTAGCAAGTAGTTGTCCTGGGGTTTATGAGGAACTATTAACAAAATTAGATAATTGAGTGGAGAAGAAGATAACAATCATGAAATAGCATCTGTTTAGTATGTTGACTAAGATTAGTTTCTGTAGTTGCTCACCTAGTAACAATTTATATCAGATATAATCATTGCTCAGATAGTGTATCATGCAGCCTGAAGGAGAGTGGGGGAAAAGGGTTTGTAATTATGTCATGTCTCTGTGCCCTTCTATAGGTGGATTCTATCTTCAAACAGTACTCAAAGTTGTATGTCCTTCAGGGGACCTGAAGGTGATTTGGGATTCCTCTTCCAGTGTTGGAGGGAAATGGCTTCTTCTTGTCATTTGCCTGGTGTGCAACACTTCAAATTGGGGAGCACAAGGTGCTACAGTGAGGTGGATGGAGTAGCACCTTTTTAGGGCACAAAGTTTTCGGGTCAGCAGTTTCCTGGCACCTTCCTCCACACTAGGTAAGGGGAAGCTTTTGGTGTCACTAAATACAGGAGAGGTCCTTCTGTTCATCCTTCAGCACCAGGTGGGAGCAGCACATGGAAAGCAAGTGTCAGAAGGCACTTTCTCTGTCACTCATCACAACCAGACTGCCTCCACAGCTGCTCTGTTTTGATGTTTTTGATTCTGAGGAAGTACAGACAGATGCCTTCCACCTGGCACTGTAACAGCACTGACCCAGAGCTTTTAACATTAAGTACCTTGTTGTCTGTAAGCTTGATGGGAGGAAAACTTTTCAAGAACATTGCATTTTCCTAGCTATGTCTGCAAGTTCACAAAACTAAAATCATACATTTGTGAGTTTGTTTCCCTCATGTGACACAGGGAATAGTAATGCTTCTTGAGCCAGTTTTAATACAGAATTGTAGCCAGATTGAAAAGGTGCTGGAAAGATGAAGCAAATGTAGATTATAGGCAGTACAGGAGTCTTCCAGTGGCAAATGTACTGTATTGGAAGAACTTGGGACCAAATCTCTGTTACTGCCTCCTGTCATAGACATTGCCCTGCTCTTACCTACTTATTCTCTTTTTAGGGAGAATCTGATGCACAACTCTACTGCCTTCCTGTAGACCCAGTGGTGTATGCAAAAAGGCCCTAGTCAACATTTGTATATTCCATGCAGTTTTACATTAAAAGCACTTAAGGACGTCTTTTCATTTTGCAGTTTCCCATCATTTGTTGACCACATAAAGGGAAAGACTGCCCACACTAACAACCTTTGGAAAAGGTTAGCAGCATGCACAAGAGTGTTATGCAATGATTTACTAGGTGGAGGCTTGAAGAATAACTTCTCCAAAGGAAATTACAAGGGGAAAGCAGATTGCAGTTTTGCAGTTTGGAAGGTGTTGTTGGAGATCCCTGAGTCATGGAAAATCCATTGGGATTTGCTTTAGTGGCTGTATTTCAGCATTACATCTTGAATAGAGAGGAACAGCTGCACGAGTTTGTTGGTTGGTGTGAAGTTGTTGGCTTATACATTAATGATGTGGAAGAACTTTTGGATTACAAATGCTTAACCAGAGAGTAAATGCAATTATGATTTGTTGTTAGGAGACGATGCAAGGCACATGCTCGTTGTTCTCTTATTCTTTTTGCTGTATTTTGTGAAAATTTCTGATAATTTTTTTAGTAGAAACATAGAGACAAAAACATCTTAGCTGGTGTTTTCTTAAGCCCAGTGATGTCAGTGCAGTAGTTTCTGTCCTGATTATCAGAATACTTGAGCAATGAGACAGGACAGGGTGTGAGTGAATAACCAAATATACTGTCATGCCTTCAGTTCACTGTTTGACTGTGGAAATACTCTGTTTATGTGAGGGGAGAGAATTGTGGAATTTCCCTCCTCTTCAACCCAGAGGAGATAACGGAAGCCTCACATGTGGATGATATTCTAGCTGGTCTGGTCTGTTTAGTAGTAAATACTGTTCGTCTCTATATATTGAAGTAGAAGTTAACAATTAGTGAAGAGGAGACTGATAAACTTCTTGGTCTATTCTATGTCTGAAATCTGTGCTGTAGATTGTAGAGCGAGCCACTGTTAGAGGTGGTTAAGCTGAGAGGTTAAGTCTGTTACAATTTTAAAAAGGTTATTTAATTAATATTTTCCACTGGTGTAAATCCAGAGTAAGTCTACTCAATTTAATGGAGTTTGGGGCATTCTGATTTCTGGTTTGCACTACCAAATTTGGAATAATAACTCAGAGGGCAAGAGAGGAACTAAAGTTAGCTTCTGATTTTGCTTTTATCTGTGTAAACCTTAACTTTTGCCAAAAAATGATGTTGATTTACTGGAGTTCCTTTGAATTTATGCTGTGTATAAGCATGTGTTTCTAAGCTGCACAACCAAAGCTCAACAAGATGTTAATTTTGCTCATTAAATTCTTGACCAGCCTCTCAGTTCCTCCTGCCCTTTTATGTAATATTTTATCAGAGATTTAAAGGTCAGCCAAGCTCTGACTTACCCTTGTTTTCCTCTATGGGGGCATATGGCAAATAGGACGCACACAAGAGGATAAAGCTGTGAGGGGAGGAGTAGGTGGCACTGACGCCCCTGGAAATTCAGCCTGCGTTTGGCACAGCAGCAGCAATCCCCAGCCCACATTTTGAAGGTTGAGCCAGCAGGACTGTGTTTGGGCAGGAAGCGATCAGAGAGGTGTGTGCCTGTGTGCTTTGGCACAGTCCAGACTGTGAATTGCTCCAGCTTAGGAACCTCTTCTGAACTCATTAGTATTAAAACAGAACAGAGAGGACTTTGTAGGGAGGGAGAGGGTGGGGAAGCCGGAAAGGTAGCAGTTTAGACTGCAGTTTCCTAATAACCTTTCCCACAACTACCTTCCCATACAGGGTCTCAGCTAGAGGACCTTGGCATGAAAAACAAGCCCTGGCACAGGGAGGGGGAAGGGAGGGAGGAAATGAGGGGAGGGGAAGGAAAGGAAATAAGGGGTGGAAAATGGGCACTGTGCTGAAACAGCAGATTTTATTTTTATTTAGCTTTATATATGCTGATATTAGAAGCTCTGTTTGAGAGAGGTATTTGGTACCGTGTATATAATCAGAATGTGAAGGTAAATTTAGTACTTGTACTAGAGGACTTGCAACCTGTCACAGTGAAAAAATGTATCAAGGAGAGGTATAACAGCTTGAGTTCTATTTGGTGTTTTCATTTAATTGACTGGATGGTGAAATACAGAGCACATCTATTAAGAAATTATCATCAGTGTGATCCAGGAAACTCCTGGATTGTTTATGCCCTGCTGTGCTGTCTCTCCAGCAGATATCAGTGGTTGAAGTTCCCCAGCAGGACCAGTGGCTGCGAGGCTGCTCCTGTCTGTCTATGGAAAGGCTTCTTGGTCAGGCAGCCCACAGCAGATTCCCCTATAATGTCACTTGTCCCTGTCCTCTGTTTAATCCTGACCTATGAGCTCTTAGTGAGCTCCTCATCCATCCTGAGGTGGAACTCCATGCATTCCTGCTGGTCATGGGCAGAGGGGACCACTGCCTCCTCATCATCTCTACCTGACCTTCCTAAAGTGTCTGTATTCTTCCATTCCAGCTCATAGGAGCCATCCTGCCACACCTCTGTGATGCCAGTGAGATGAAAGCCATACAGACATGTGCACATCTCAAACTCCTCTTGATATTCGCCATGCTACGTGATGCATGGAGGCATTTTAGTAGGGTCTCTGATGACTCTGAGTTACTGGCAGCAGTGCTTGGAATTCCTTTTTGCTGCTCTCCCGGTGCTCTCCTGCTGACATGTGATCCTTGTCCAGTATCTGGGCATCTGTTGCTGGCACTGATATCAAATTGGTAGGAGTGAATGCACTGAGGATCCCCTACCTCAGCAACTTTCGTTTAAAGCCTTTTTCACCATCTTGGCAACATGATAACTGAAGATGCTCTTCTCCTTCTCTGACAGGTGGACCCTGTCAGGCCCAGCAGACCAGGTTTCTCAAAATGAATCCCATGGTCTAAATAGCCAAACACATGGCTGTGGCACCAGTCCTGTACCCTTTAGTTGATTTACCAGATTGAACTGGCCCTTTCAAACCCCTTCCCTTTGACCAGGAGAATTGATGAAGAAGCTGCCTGCCCTCCAGAATCCCTTACCACAGCTCCCAGAGCTCTGTAATCCCTCTGGATGCTCCTCAGACTGCTCCTGCTCGTATCACGTGTGCCCACTTGAAACAACAGCAGTGGATTATAGTCAGTAGACTGTATGACGCTTGGTAGTCTCTCTGTGATATCCCCAGTATGTGCCCTCAGTAAGCATCACATCTCTCTAGAATGTGTCACATATCCATACTGGATATGTTAAAAGATAAGCTTAAAATAAGGTGGCAAAATCGTGTGAAAAAATGATGGCATTCAATGCAGGCAGTTAAAACTCGTTTTAATAGCAAGTCTGGTAATTCAGGATGGAAAGCAGCCGGATATGCTTTGTCAGAGAAGAAACTAGGGATTATAGTTGTGCGTGAGAGAACATAAGTCATGCAAGTTTTGAGGATTTTTATTAAATAAAAAAGGTCATTGACTATATGGAATATGTGGAATATATAACCAGAAGTGCAGTCTGGAATATGCATGAAATAAAGTTTGCACTCAGCTTTGGTAAGGTCTCAGCTGGAACACTGTCCCCACTTTTGAACAGTGCAATTGAAGAAAGATGTACTTTGACCGGATAGAGGCCAGAAGTCAATTAGGAGAGGAATGAGAGATCCAAAGGACATAGCCTCTAAGAAACACTGAAAGAGATGGGTTTGTTTAGCCTCAAGAAAGGAGGCTAAGAAGGGACATTATAACAGTCTTTAGCAGCTTCAAAACTGTTATCAAGAGGAAGGAAAAAAAATCTGCTCACCACATTAGTGGTTGATAGGGCCGGAAGTAATAGGCTTAAATTGCAGCAGCAGGGACTTAGATTAGACATGAGCCTGACTATTCAGTTTTCATCCCTGTCCCTCTCATTGGGCTCATTTAAATTCACTGACATGGACATGCAGCCCACCTTAACAGAAAAAGCAGTGATGATAGACAGCTGTTTTACATTATTGTCCTCATATGCTCATCCGTATGCATGGAATGTCCCTCTTGCTCTACCTGTATTATAGCCCTGCATGTGAGAGTGCGTGTCTAAGTCTTGATCTTTTTCTCTCTCTAAGCACCTGCGTGTATTGTTGCATGAAGAGGTACCAGTTTTCCTCATTCTTTCTCTTTCTGTTTGGCCCAGCAGATTGTTGTCTCATGCATGTGGTTTGCCTGTGAAGGACAGAAAAATGAACGGCAGATGCTGTTCCTAGTGGCCTGTGAGAGGGGGTTGCCACAACAGGCCTTGCTCGTTATGTGTACTTGTGTGCTGTCAAGTCACAGAGAACTTTGAAGAGTAGGAGAGGGACAGGATTTAGCTCTTCTCCAGGAAACAAGGAAGCAATTAACCAGTGATTAAGAAGGAAAAAGAAAGCAGTATAATGAGGAGTGTGTTTGGGGGTGAGAGGAAGCCCTATTAGTCGACTTTCTGTGTGAAGAATTTCTCTACCAAAAAGCAGTGCCTTTGATGGATGAAAGTCTTATGCTGCTGCTAAGCCTTAAGAATGAGTAACTTCTGTGTTGGCAGGATAGAGGAGAAACACGTCTTTCAGTATGTAAACATCAGGTGCATTCTGTCTTGTACTGTTATGACTGAGAATCAAGAGATTTGGGCCCCTAGTACTGAAGGGGTTTTAAAGCTGCAACTTTTTGAAAAAGCAAGGAGGAAAAAAGAGTGTAATCGGAATCGCAGCCTTTTGTTGGTCTGCTTCTCTGCTTTACAGTCAGATCCGTGGCAGTAGCCGAAATGTAAACATTGCTTCCTCTGCCAGCAGGCTGTGTTAGCAAGTCATGCGTGCACAGTGGTTTCCTAATGCACAAATGTAATGATAAAACATTGTGGGTATGGGCAGATGTCATGTGATATGCCTTATGTATGTAGTTTTTGTGTGTGTAAGGTGTGAGTGGCATACATATCTGCACATGCACATGCTATGTGTAGGCAAATACATGGAACCCAATAATGTTTTACTATGATGCACCTAATTCTTATCAATTGTAAAACTGATCAAAATGTTACTCCCGTGCCTCTCACGGTGTGCTGCTTGTGTGCTTTACAAAGGCTGCTTTTAATTCAAAGGGTTAGGATGAGATGGAAGAGCTTGAGGGGAGGGACTGGCTTGTTTTGAGGTTCTTTCTGCTTTTTCTTCATGGATTATCTGTGGACTTAGCACATACATCAGGTGCCCAAGTGGGAGTTTTCAACCAATGTGTTTCACCTGGAGATATGCTGGCTTTGTGGGTGGTAGTCCTGTTGACTGATCAAAGGCTTCTGCGCTGCTCATTGCTCCAGTTTGTACTGGAGTGTAGGTGGTTTGTGCAGTCAAATGAACCTCATTCACTGACAGTTTGGACAGGCAGTCTTTCAGAATGCCTCATCGACCTCCTCAGCATTGGAAGTGAGCACTCTACCAGCAGGCTACGTCTTACATGTCAGCCTGGGGAGCTGTAATGAACAAAGCAGTGGAAGGAGAACGGTAGGGGAACAATCCTATACTGTCCCCTGGAGGTAGACACAGTGATTAAGTAGGGAAGGTTTATCTCTTCTGTTTGAAGGATTCGTAAGTTCTTTGCAAAGAGACTGAGATCTGAGTAAAATTGTTTTGGTTCATAACTTTATTGATTCTCTGCACTTATCTCTGAAGCAGCTTTTTGGACAGCTGCGTCTGGACTTACGACGAGAGCGTTTCTGTTACTCTCTTTTTGGTGGGCACAGCTTGAATGTGAGCCACCAGACTAACCTGCTTGTAATTTGCCAATGGAATCTGGCATAGGCAGCATGAACAGAAATATAAATGTTCCTGGGGCTGTTCTTAATGTGAAAACATAGCTTTCAGTCACATGTTAGCAACGTAGTCCTAGTCAGTCCATTTTTTAAAGTGGTAATAGTTATGCTGGATAGGATTCTCTCTTCTAAAAGCTTGTAGTGTGCCACTGACAACCTTGCCCCTGATCTCTTTCCACGGCTTCTCCTTCATCTGAAGTCCCAGGCATGTCCGTGCCTTTTATCTCACGTTTGCTTGAGTTGGATTTCAGCATTGATTAACTCACGAACAACTATCCCCTCGAAGTGATTACACATGAACGTGAACCTTCTCCGCGGCCTGCCAGTAGACGCTGGATAGAATCCCATGGTGTGTCATAGTCATTGTTTACTTTGTACAAGAGTTAAACAAATTTAGTCAGAGCATAAGGCTGTCAGCTGTGCTAAGCCACTTGGGAGAATTGGTGGAACTGGAATGTGGCCTCTCTGGGGACATGGTGACAGACATCTATATAAATGACCTTGGGGAACCTGAAGTAACAGGTATCATGCTATACAGGGAATTTATACTGGCAGCAGTGCATTATAATAAATTTTGTAATTTTGGTGGATTTGGTCCTGTTAAGAGACTGAGAGAGAATGATTGATGAAGTGGATGAGGGAGAATGCATTTGTACTTGACAGGTGAAAAAGGTCAAGGGGAAGGAGAAAAAGATTAGCGAGGGAAAAAAGAAAAGGTAGGTGTGTACAAGAGAAAGAAAAACAAAAGAAGGAATGGGAATATGAACAGGAAGCAAGGTAAGAGCAGTGCATGAAACTAAAATTTATACAGTGCAAGGTATAATGTGAAAATGAATGTACCCTTGGAACCTAAATTTTTGAAGTGAACATTACAAGCAAGTTATTAAAATAAATAGTTTTCAAATTGTGAAGCCTGTCCTAGAATGTGTAAAGGCATCCGGATATAATTCTCACTGTCTCAGTTTTCCTTATTGGATGATTCACAAAGAACCATTAAGGATAATGCTGGTGTGATGGAGCAAAAAGCACCAAAAAATATTGCAAATACAATTGTTATTACCATCTTGAAAGGGACATTAACTCACCTCTATCGCAAAATCAGCCAGGCTAGTTGAGGCAAGGAGTTGTGAAGTGTTTGACCATCTACAGAGCCGCCTCTGTGGCTTTGTGTTTTGCAAGGTTTCACACAGCCTTCTGAACTTTTGGTGCTGGTCATAAGTCAGATGACTGCTGCTCTCATCTGTTCTGGAAGTTCTTAAGTTTCCATTTTGAGTTTAACAAAGAAGAGTAGAGTTTCTGGGGAGCTTTGCCAGTTTGTGCTGTCTGAAGATTTGGTTCCCATAGAGCCTGTTAATGCCAAGACCTAGCTGTCCTTTTGCTTGAGTACCCATCCGGTGTTAAAGAACCAATCAGTGCAGTAGAGCTGTAATCAGACAGTGCAAATAGGCATCTCTGAACAGTGGAAGTGTTGAAGCCTATTTGCCTATGTGTCATGTCTTAGTGTTGGATTCTGTGGTGTAAAATAAAGACTGATTTCATGTCAAAGCTATTCCGTCTGAGGATCATAAAAGCATTTCATTTTTTAATAATGCTTTAATAATTGCCTGAATATGTTTGCAGGCAGAAATAAACAAAAATAAAATCAGTATATGCTTTAATACGTCATTAACATCTTTGTCATAAAAATAGCAATTAAATGTGAAGCACAGGCCTGGGAAGGATGCTTATAGACAGGATATTCTCCCACGAAACCTGTAAGTAAGAGAAACTGTGACCTACAAGTAAAAATTAAAAAGTGTAATGCAACTCTCTGTAGCTGAAATTATAAGAAATTGATAGAACAAGATAGTTATCCAAGTGAACATAAGAAAATAAGCAAAATGTCCTCTTCCTTCTGGCAAAATATTTGTTATGCCCATATTAATCAAGTTATTGCCTGCAGTAAACATATCATAGGAGGATTCTGAGTTTTGTAATGCTGGAAATGCTATGCATGATTCATTACACATTTATGAAAATGAAACAAAACATCATCAACAACAAAACAATGTGCCAGCCTGTAGAAGTTGGTTGGTTGGTTGTTTTGGTTTGTTGGTTTTTGTATTTTACAAAATAAAGCAGCTGTCTGACCTTAAGTCAGTGTGAAACTCCCCGGTGACCAGTAAGTGCAGCAGGCAATGGACCTGGGACAAGTAGAATGAGAAACTGGAACTGAGGATATCTCCTCCCTTGAGTGTCCAAATATCCCTGGAGAACCAAGTTTGGGGGTCTTGGCCTCCATTATTCTGACTTCAAATCAGGGGATACTGGAGACCAGAAGCTGTGGTTCTGTGTGTACTTATGGCCTTGAGGTTTCTCCTTTAGAGGCAGGCGTGTTGGTAGGTGTCAAGGGTTCTCCTTTAGTGGGTCTCTCTCCAAGTGAACCACTCTTCTACATTACCAAAATCTTACTTTTTCACTTTATTCCTTTCATTTTGTGTCACTAAACAAAGTACTGCCCACACTAGGTGAGAAATACTTTTCTGGAGCTTTAAGTATCATTACTCGGCTGATGGCTGCCCAGCGTCAAATCCAGCTTTCATGCTTCGATGAATGTTCCCGAAAACAAGGGACATAATGTGGTTTTAAATCCTGCAAAATACTGGATTTATGTTTCCTACCCATTCCTCCTTCTTGTTCCGTTTCTTTCTCTCTGTCTCTTATTTCCTTGGGTTGTAGCCATTTTGAATGGAGGCCATCTTCTCTTTTGGCCTGAGAACTGGACTGGAAGTATTTGAACCTCAAATCCAGTTCCAGTTCTTCTTAAATGTTTTATCATTGAAATTCAATCTACTTAAGTAAATAAAATGCCCACAAGAAAGTGAAATTAACTGACTTAACTACCACTAGATAAAATAAAATAAGAAATAAATAAAGGAGAGAAATGTAGGCACTATTTACTGGGGATACTTCACATATTCCTCAGTCTAGCCTGGCAAATATCCTTTTAATCTGTGTTTCATGCAACTTCAAGCATTTTTAAGAGCCAGGAAGCTGAGCTCCATTGAGCAGGGTCATGCTGGCATCAATTGCTGGATCCAAGCTGCCCATCCAAAATGTAGAAGGGGACTTACTATGTTTCTGTTGGAAAACTTGAACAGGTGCTGGAGGAGGGAGTTTTCCCTGCTTTGTTCTGAACAACCCTTTTTTTCTTGCCCTTTACATTTGCTCCTTGAGCATTCAGTCACATTGGCTTCCTCAGTCTAGCTCCAACCCCAGTCTTGATGTCTGCATTCAGTTTGTCGTTCATCCCCTTTCCTGCCAAATTTGGCAATTCCTTTCTTTTTTCAGTAGCCACTTGCAATCACTGAGCTAACTCTACAGTCTGAATTTCTGTATGCTGGCAGATCTGCTTCTGTCATTGGGTCAGAATGACCTGTTCATGAACCAAATTACCCTCCTGAAGTTTATTCTTTCTGTTGTTCCTCCTGCCTCCCTCCAAGGCAGCAGGTTTCCTTATGTGTGTGTTAGGATCTGAGCCAGAATAGAAAAGTAGCCTGCCTAATTCAGGGTCTTCTTTCTTAGCTAGATCCATGGTTTTCTTGTGCAGTCACAGTGATCTTTTCTTCATCCTTTATAAAATGGGAATGGGAGAGGTAAAATAATTTGGAGAGTTCCAGAAGAAGGTCTCATGTCTCTTGTATTTTCCAAGGATTTCTTGGTTTTTTTTTATGGGGTGCGTTTTGATTGATGGTGTAGGTAGATGAGAACATGTAGGCCTTTTCAGTTCTTCCCACTCCTTTCTTCTTCTCAGTGAAGGAGCACGTTTGCTGAACACTAACTTCAGGAAAGGGAGTTGACGAGCTTGACTGCTGCTTTGCGTTCTGGAGATGTTTCTTTCCCTGCTGAATATTCATGCTTGCTACCTGCCCATCTGACCTGGGTGTTAGAACTCAGCATTTTACCTCCTAACAAAGACAAACACTAACTTTGAAAATTAAGGTCAAGCCATTTTTCATATGCTATTTTCCAGGCGGGTGTGTTTGGGTCCGTCTCTGGTGATCCCCTTATGCCTGGAAACCCTGAACAGTTTCCTTGTTACTATGCTACCTGAGCTAATGTGATGACTTCTAAAGTTCTTTTGGCTTCCTCTACCCTCCTGAGTCACCATAATGTAGGATGCACTATTTTTCCTATGGATCTTCCATCCTTTCAAACTAACTTCCTAGGTGTCTGTCCTGAAAAGCATGTCAGGATGCAAAATTATGTGACTGGAAGTTGCATATTCTTATTGTCCCATTGAAAGCAGATTTATCTTTGTATCCTTAATACTGCCAGTATCCAGGGCGGTGTCTAGAAGCTGCAGAGTCAGAATCCTGTCCTCAGGGTGGTTTTAGTCAATAGGTGCATTCTTTTGATAAAATGGTTGTCTTGAACTGTATTGATTGAAATCTTCATTTAGTTGGGTGCACAGCTTCTGTGCGGAGCTTCTGCTGCTTGTCTGATCTGCCAGCAGATTCCAGAAAGAGCACTATGGATTAGAAAACCAAGTCAGCTGCAGTGTATTAAAAAAGATAAAAATAAAGTGAGAGCATTCATTAAGCAGTTCAATAAAACAGTCATATTTTTTCCCAAGAATTCAGCTGAGCCCAGACAGCTCATGTGTATTCTGGCCTCTATGGTGGTTCTTCCAAACCTGGCATTTCTGATTCCCTATCTGCCCCTCCTTTCCCTTCCACATGCTTGACCTTCTAACAGCATTCCTTTGCTTGTCTTCAGGCCTTACATGTAGTTTTACTCTCCCTCTCCCCCCAAGAATGTGATCCTGGCCTGAGTTTTCTAATTGTGTATAGCGAGGATAAAACTCCTTGCCTTGCTTGGCTGCCCTCTTGTTTGGAAACTCACACTAAACATTTCCACATGGTTTGCACTCTTTTTGCACAGCTAATTTTTTTTTTTCCCCTTTAAACTTTTTCTTGTTTAAAATAACCCTCCAGCTTCTTCTACCTTGGGCTGCTGGCACTGACCTCGCCTTGTTACTGTTTGCATTTCTTTTGTACCTTTTTGCAGCTTAAATCTCTATGGGCTTTTAAATCTGTCAGCAGCCGCTACCAGGCTCAGTGTGCAATTTTGCTCACTGTTTTCACAAGTTTCCCAGCCCTGAACGCTTTCCAAATGAGCCATTGTTGGGCTGAGTTAAAGAGGTATTGTCTCTGCTTGGACAAGGTTAGTGTGGGTGCCAAAATCTGTGTGTGCAGCATTTTAGTGCCACAATGTCATCTTGATATTGGACCCCTGGACACTTCCTTCTCCAAATATTTCAAATATATAGGGAAAAAACCTCAAACCCCTGCCAAAACTGATTCATTGAAACATTACTGGAAGATTTTCTTTGTATTACTGAAACTTTAATTTAGACATCTCCATCTGTCCCTGCTCATGCAGTCTGCTTGCTTTGAAGAACATTCTTTTTTGTTTCATTCTCTTTATTAGCACCTAAAACTGGCAGCTTTGATTGGAGCCCTGTTCTGGTCAGTACTGAATTAACACAGAGGAAGTAGCAGTCTCTGGTTTGATAATTTTAGAGACATGTATAGGAAAAGAGTCTATTGTTAGTCACCTTTTACAGAGGAGTAACTGAAGCTGTGGAATTTGGCAGTCAGTTCCAGAACGCAGCATTATCCTTCATTTTACTGATGTAAGCTTGGCTCAGCTCTACGAGGGTATGTTCTACTGAGCTCACTTAACAGAGCCTGGATATGCTGCTCTGATCAACCCAGTGTGACACTGTGGAGTTATGTCCTTTACGTCTGAAATGCTGGGTGTCTTTGATGGGGACTGTGTGGTTTAGAGGACAAACATCTGGAAAAACTTTTCAACCTGTAGGTTGCTGATGACAGGACAACTGCCTCATGGCCTTTGCTTGAAAGATAGAGAAATTCAACTATTTTCTTTCTATGGAAGAGCAATTTGGTCGGGACAAAAAGATGTATCAAACTTTTAGCCTTTCTCTAAGTGTCGTAACGAATGTCTGTGTCACATAATCCATTGCTTTGAGTTTTTCACTTCACCCCTTACATGTGATCCTTCCCATCCTTGACTGATCATTAGTAATGGAAGTTTGACATGGGAGTTGTTCAGGCTACCTCTCTCCATAGGTTATGCTCTGACCGGGAGAACTCAAGGTAGAGAGGAAATCATTACGAAACCAATAATCTTTGGAGTCTTTGGGAGCCCCTAAGTCCTCTTGATTGAAGGCTGGTCAAACATGCCTGGTCCAGAAACTACTCAACTTTCTAGAAGTTACCAATGCAGCTGCTGACTGTTTGGTTTTTTTTCTGTTTTTCTTTTTCACTATCTCCAGGATGAATTGGACCTCACAGACAAGAACAGAGAGGCTATGTTTGCACTCCCTCCAGAGAAGAAATGGCAGATTTACTGCAGCAAAAAGAAGGTACTACTGTTGTCCTCAGTGGAGTAGCTCACCAATAAATTCTGTGTGCATGTTCATAATTGCATCTTGATTTGAGCTATGTGTTTACTCAAGAACATGAATAAGTGATGGAAGGATTTTTATCAGCATGGATATGGCACAATTTTCTGATAAGTAATGTATGCACATGTGATTTCCAAAGAGGATATTATCATCTTGAAATAGTACACTGTCCCATTTTGTATCTTCTACGTGTTTGGGGGTTTCTTTGTTTTATTGTTTGTTTGGGGCTTGTGGAGGTGTTTGGGGTTTTTTTTATTTGTTTGTTTGTTTTTTCTTTGAGCTGAAAGAACAACTATCATGGAAATGCATTAAGGAATTTTTAAAAACTTTTGTAGGCTTAAAATAGAAAAAGTATTGCTGAAGTCTTTCAGAATATCTTCAAATATCTGTAAAGTACGCAACAGTAGTGATGTCTTAAAACTTGGTGGTTCGAGGTCTTCCAGAGTTCATAGGAAATGTTCCACATAGCACTGGAAAGTGAGGAGCACCTGCTCATATCACTTTCCATGTAACACTTCTCCATTCAAGGCCTTCAAATTTCTGACAAACCAGTAAAGGGGCAATAAATCAGAGGCTGATGAATCACACTAACATTTTGTCATTGGCAGAATGATGGCCAAGTGAATGGATAAGTTGTATCATTGCTGTGAAACTTCTAAACAAGGAATTTCTGCAGTAATGTTGCGTTGGAAAAGTTGTGCTGCTCTAGGAAACACACAGTTGGAAATGAAGATAGCCCCGATAGCATGTCTTTATTAGCCATGAATGTTAGGAGGAAAAAGGTATGGTGGGTTTGTTGGTCAATTTTATTTCCCAAGCGTGCAAGTCATGCTATGAGAGCATCAGTCTTTAAACATGAGTCTGCATAACAGAAGGTGGAAGAGGAGGTTTAGATTTCAGTACTGAACCTGGCAGGTTAAAATCCTGGTCATAGTCCTTCTGAAGGCTGTGTTTGCTGCCTTTTTGCCTCCGAGTGGGTACAGTGAGCTTTCTTACCATATAATTAAAGAAAACCAGTCCAATCAGGGTGTTTTGCCTCCAGGGTTTTTTTGTTTGTTTGGTTGGGGTGTTTTGAACTTCACACAGGGAAGTTAATAGAAATCAATTAATTACAGTGGCTATCAATAGCTCAGAGCTAGCAGTAGTGCACAAGAGCAGTCTAGGCTCCATTGTCTTCAGTGCTGTCTCCATTCCTTTTTCCTCCTGATACACAGAGCTTGCAAGTGGAGGGAAGGTGCAGGCTGCTGTGATTAATGTCTGCTTTACATTTTTGCTGGCCAGTTCAGCTGGGTTTTTCAGATCTGGTGGGAGAGGATCTATTTGTAGCTGCCTTAGAGACATCTTGCCTCCCAGACCAGTCAGCCTTGGCAGGAAGATTTGTGCTTTAATCTGTTTATATGTTGGTTGGATTCACTCATTACATTGGGGGTTTTGTTTTTGTTGGGGTTTTTTGTTTCTTTGTTTGTTTTCCCCTGTGTTCTACAGCAGTGGATTTGCTATAAGAATCTTAAAGGCTTCCAAAGTTAAAGAAGCTGCATACTGGAAAATCTTCATAATGCATTTATAATGCAGCCTCAGTGAGCTGAACTCCAGCTATCCAAAATGATGTGCTAACTGGAATGGGATACCACTGCCAGATGTCTATTCATTACTTTGTAGATACTTTCAATTACTTGAAACCTTAACTGTCCAGTGTTATTCATTGTTTCCCTCACAGGCAGTCAGATGATTGGTGATGACATCTCTCTCTAGCCTACTACCTAATCCACCTATCGTCATTGTTTTGCAGTGACAGAGAAGCCTGTTCCAGGCTTCCCTTTAAAGCTAAGCCCCCTTTTCCCTGAAGAATTTGCAATCTAATTTTAGCAACGAAATGTCCAATTTCTCACTTGGCAGAACGCTTCCAGCTATCCAGGACAAGCCCCCAGAGGGGTCTGTCTTGCTGATGTTGGGTTCTTGGAGTTTCCTGGCAAGCGGGGGCCCTATGCTTTGAGGTACGGCAACTGGAAGCACTGTGAGCTAGAAGGTCGAGAAGTGCAGAGTGAGACAACTGTTCACAGCTGTTAATCTCAGGTGCCTTTTCTAGTCTAAAAGCAATGGAAAGCCAGAGCTTCCTGATTTGCTCTAAAGGTGGTGAGATTAGTGGGCTGCCTTAAATAAACAAATGTCACTTGCAAAAATGAAGATTAGTCATTGTCGTAGACACACATTTATCTTGGCAGTGAGATGTTAGATGTAATTTTCTATGGTACTTAATTCCAATGCGGTGGCAGAAAGTCACTATTGTATTAAAAAACTCCTTCCACCTGTTCCTGATATCAAGCCTTTCTGAACAAATGGAGGAAGACAGGTAGGTCTGTCCACTGAAAGTTGTATGCCAGGGTCACATCTTGTCAGTCAACAGTCCACAGTAATCAAAGGAGGCTGAATTCTGAACCAAAATTTCATGATTGTGAATGATACTTACAGAGTAGCATTCACACAATATTACATAGCCATGCTTGCTTTGGTCACTTTTGGCTATTCTGGGTTCGTATCTGAAACCCTTAGTATTAAAAATAAATCACCAATTATTTGACCTAAAAGAGTAACTCTAGCTAGCAGCTCTAGTGAATGCTTTGCTCTCATTTGTGGAATAGCTATTTGCAAGGAATAAAGGCTGGTCTGTTGGAAAACGTTAATGGCTTCCCAATCTCAGCTGTTCTCTACCTTGCCATTAATCAGTACGGCATGGACAATGAGAAATGCAGTTGGCTTGATTTGCATCAGAAGAATCATTGATTAGTCACCACTGATGGCACCCTGACCTTCTGCCCAAACCATCAGTACCTGTTTTAGATTGGCTCTTCCTCTGTAGAAGGAGCTTCCACTGATATTATTAAGTAAAGCCAAATGTAGAAAATACAAATTATAGCATCCTCCCTAAGTTCAGGTACTTTATTCTGGTTTTGTTTAGAATCATCTTCATGTCTCCCAATAAGCTGAAATTTAGACTTACATAAAACACCTCTGTAACTCCTCTCTCTAGATTTCCTACCAGATATAAGTTTTGCAGGAATTCAAGCACTAGACCAAGATTTCAGTTGTATTTATTTGCAAATTTCCAATGTCAAAGTTTAGAAAACCAGTATTCTTCAGTGCTGTTTTACCAGGAGCTGATACTAACATACATAATCTCATTAAATACCAGTCAAATAATTATATGGAAAGAAAAAGTTGATAGCTCAAGTGCCTCATCTATAAATGAGCTTGTATTGGGATCCCGAAAAGTGTAGAAAATGCAGGTATTGCACTGCTTCAGCACACGTTGCTTTGGATGCAGCCTGTGTTTCTAAGAACGAGGCCTCACTGTGTGGGGCATTGCTTATTGCCTTCTGAACAACACTACAAGCTGTTAGACTTACTGCTATATTGAAAGCAAGTCAAGTTGTTTTCTTTTTATGGCCTTTCCTGCCTCCAGAGACTAATTTGTAAGCCTTTGGCTGAGCAGATTTTAGTAGCAAGCACACATATTTTGCAGAGTTAAACAAGTTAAGGGGTTTTTTTTTCACTTCTGTATTTCTTTGAGGAAAAAAATTGGTAGCAAATCTTTTTCCAAGATAGAGTCAGACTGGACTAGCTGTATCATACAGCTTCTTTCCAATCAAAAAAAAAAACCCAACAAAAATCTTAATCCTAATAATATGTTGAGATCTCCTAAATATCTCGGTGTTATCTTGTACTCTTGTAATTTTAGTGGTATCCTAGAATAGTTGCTTTGAGTTGATTGTGCTTCATCTCCTCAAGTGAGATTATTTAAATTCAAGTAGTGAGGTAATAAGCCGCACACTGAAACTTTCTGGAAGTAGGCATTCATGGCATCTGAAAAAAAAGTACAGACTTACAAACCGTAAATTTATTCTACTTCTTCTATTATGGGAAAGAAATTCTCCACAATAGCAAAATAGGATATAAAAATTCTAAGGAAGATTTACCTGAAGCATAGTCTGTATCAGCTGATACGCAGAAAATAAAATAATATCCTTCATGATACCATCCTCTGAAATTATTTTTTAAAATATCTATCAGTTATGTTTTTTATCTGCCTGATGGATTAAAAAAACCTAGTAAACTGAATATGAAAGTAGGAGTCAGGAAACTCCTTGGTTCCAAAAGTCTTTGATTTAAATAGTTTTATCATTTCAAAGAACTGTACTTGTTATATTTATGCATAAATGTATTTTTCTCTACCTGAATGAAAGAATAGGTAGTTAGGAAACTTTTTGGAAGTGTTTTGGCCGTGCTATCCTCTTATGCCTTTTCGCTGCACTGTTTACACATGCCTTGGCTGCATAAAGCATTCCTTGTCTTTTTCCCTTTCCACTTTTCCTTTTCTTTTTTTTTTTTTTAAGATACAGTCTGAAATATCTGAATATATTTTCAGTTCAGGTACTGTTCGTTCTTTTTCTTTACTGCACTTACCTGTCTTTTAAGATGTTCTTGTGGTGAAGTTTCTGGGTTTGGGTAAGCTCACTGCAAGGGATAGGAAGGACAGAGTAGAAGGCACTTTTGTGCATTACACAACCACAGAGGAGTCCAAGTCCTTTGAACTGAGTTCACGGATCAGTGCTGAACCACTGAGGCTGCAGTCCAGGTGCAGAGTGCCCCAGATGCCCTCCTAGAGAAGATTTACACCTCTCTCACAAAGAAGCAGCATCACTTTGCATTCAGTTCTCTTTTCCTAACATCAGGGCTGCATCCTCATAGGCTTTGAAATACTCTTGAGAATCCTAGCCTTAGTTGGACATTAACTTCTAGTGGTTTTACTACTGTCTTTTTATACCATTTGCAGCTCATTTTCACAAACTCCCACTTTGGTCCCATGCTGGCTGTCTAACATTAATGAAGATAATGTCTACGTGTCTGGTTTGGGTTTTTTTCTTTCTTTGAGAGTTTCTCTTTGAGCTTTGGCCTTGAGGTTTAGATTGTCAGTGAAATGTCACCATAAAAAGTATAGATTGATATTGTGCAGCTGGATATAGATTAAGATACTTTGAAATCTGCTGGAGGGATCTAAGCTGCTTTTGCAGCTTTTTATATAATTACCACAGCCTACCAGGGATGAATGACAAGATGGATGCAAATATAAAACCTGGAGTCCTCCTTGCCTTTAGGGAAAGCTTTCAGAAGTGAGTGAAAATTTCTGCACTTACTGTTTGTTCTAGGGCTGCTGTGCATCTGCGGTTTTGCACTGTGAAGCATAGTTCCAGATTGGTTAAGATGGAGAGACAGTTACTTCTGTGAAATATTTCTATGCTAAAATGAACTGGCTGGGCTTTTATTCCAAGCCATGAGGCCTTTTCTTTGCATTTAAGGCTTCGTATGGAGGGTCTAAGAGCAGGAGACCGCATCACACTTGATGTATTTAGATAGGAATTAGTTTCTTTGGGTTCCTTCTTTAAAGTAGGAGATATACATGGAGATCACAGAATCACAGAATGGGTGAGGGACCACCAATGGGATCATCTGTGGCAAGCAGGGTCATTCTAGAGCACATGGCACAGGATTGCATCTAGACCATTCTTGAATATCTGCAGTGAGGGAAACTCCACAACCTCGCTGGACAATCTGTTCCAGTGCTTGGTCACCCACACAGTAAAGAAGTTCTGTGTCATATTTAGGTGGAACTTCCTGTGCATCTGTTCCTGCCCGTTGCATCTTGTCCTATTGCTCAGCACCACAAAGAGCCTGTCTCCATCCTCTTGGCATCCTTTCTTCAGATACTGAAAGACATTGATAAGATCCCCACTCTGTTGTCTCTTCTCCAGGCTGACCAGGCCCAGCTCTCTCAGCCTTTCCGTGTAAGAGAGATGTTCCAGTCCCTTAATCATCTTCATTACCCTCCACTGGGCTGGCTCCAAGGGTTCCATGCCTCTCTTGTACTGAGGAGCCTAGAACTGGACACATCACCAGGGCTGAGTAGAGGGACGGCATCACTTCCTTCAACCTGCTGGCAAGGCTCCTCCTAATGCAGCCCAGGACACCATTGGCCTTGTTGGCCACAGAACACACTGCTGACTCATGGACAGCTTGTTGCCCACAAGGACCTCCAGGTCCTTCTCCACAGAGCTGCTTTCCAGCAGGTCAGCCCCAGCTGTCAGCCCTGTGCTGGTCCCTAGGGTTATTCTTCCCCAGGTGCAGGACCCTGCACTTACTTTTGTTGAATTTCAGACAGTTCTTCTCTGCCCATCTCTCCACCCTGTCGAGGTCCTTCTGAAGGGCTGTACAGCATTCTGGGGTATCGGCCACTCCTCCCAGCTTTGTGTCATCAGTGAACTTGCTGAGGAGGCATCTGCACCTTCATCCAAGGATAAATTAAACAAGACTGGGCCCAGTATTGAACCTTGGGAGACATCACAAGTGAAAAGCCTCTAACTAGACCCTGGGCCACCAGATCCCTCTGTGATCTGCTAATCAACCACTTCTGAGGTATTCAGGAGATGATAGATACTCCCTAAAGAAGAGAGAAATGGATCTTCATCTGGTCTCATTTAGCGATACAATATGCCAGATGAAGATCACACCATTGTGTTGTCTGAGTGTGGGTTTTTAGTTTTGTATTGTCTGTTCTGAGCTACAAAAGCCCTTTGGGGTTAGTCCTTTCTGTATGAAGACTGCCAAGCACGTGGTTGTCCCATAATAAATGAAGTGGGTGGTTCGAAGTTGTATTGTTTTCAATTCTATCTTCTTGCATTATTTTTTCCTCTTTGAAATACTCTTAGAGTCTGTTACTGATTTGGAATATTAAACTGTTTTGGTTATGGATTTATAGCTTTAAGGAGCATTTAATGTGTCCCTTAAAATTAAAACTTAAAGGAACTTAAAAGTTCCTTTCTTTATAGAGTTGTTGTTCCATATGCTGTATCTGGGAGCAGCAGACGTGAACAGACAGGATGGTTTGCTGCAGTATTTGAGAAGCCATTTGTAAGGACTCACAGTTTGATGAGTCTTGGATGTGACTTCATGAGAGATTTTCTTGCAGCTCTGCATGAAGCGTTGAAGGGGAGTGTGAGTGGATGTGGGGGTGGATACTTTTACTCTCCGTTCCCTGAGAATTCCCTGAGAATTCTGCCTCACAAGCACGTGTGATAGCCTAACAGCAAAAGCAGTTGGTGGGCAGTAGGAGGCTGAAGAAGCTGTGTGGGATTTTGAGTGCTTAGTGTAAGCAATCTCACAATTAGCAGTATTGATGGCTAATCAATGAGGGTGTCTCATGACCACAGGGCAAAGGCCAGCAAAGCCACACTGGATATGAAGAATTACACTTTATCTGAAGTCTTTGGTACATCAGAAAATTGTTTCTCTTCCCACCAATGCTTTGGAAGTTTGTGGCTGAAGTTCAGCTTCAGTCAACATTTTAATTTAACTCAATATTTAAACCTTGACAATGACCTCAGCAACCTGATCTAACTTTGAAATTAGCTCTGAGCATGTCCCTTCTTCTCAAGGTGCCTTCCACCCTAAATTGATTTGTGATTCTCTAAACTGTTCATAAATCAAACTAGGAAAGCAGCTGTGTGGCTCTATAAAGAAAGGGAGCAACAGTGAGGCTTCGTGCACCCTCCTGTATACGGTCCTGTATTATTGCTATGAGGCCAACTCCTTGCAACAGGCAGTAGCAGATGCTATTTGGTTCCCTCCCAGTGCCTGGGATCCATGGTTGCTTTTTGTCTGGGAAGACTGCATGACTTCCTTAGCTCAGGAGGCTGCTGGTGAAACAGTCAGAAATGTGGAATCTCTCAAATTAATTCCCTGAAAATAGACTTGCTTTCAGTTAGCCTAGGGCTCACTGGAAATCTCATAACGCTGGGAATTCACAGTGGGAGGATGTTGCCCTTTGCAAACCACGGCATTCCTTCAGCTGGACGTTTGGAAAATGCCAGCAACTGTGGAGTTAACTTCCTTTTTTCCCACCAGCATCTGTTCCTTTTTCTGTTAGCAGAATGACTTCACGCTCAGATGTTTGGAATGATTTGTTAGCTTGATGCTGACATTGGGTCATTTCAGTATCTTTAGTCTAGGTATGGAAGACAGGCACATGACTTCAAAAATTACTTTGCTATAAATACAAGTAGACTTAAGAAAATCAAATTCAGAACCTCTGGCCTATGACAAGCACAGGACATAACAGAAAGCAGCAAAATGCTGCAAGAGTGTCACTGATGCAGCAAACACACACATTTCCTGATTAGTGGTGTACTTGGGTCTTTCCAGTGTGAAAGAGCTGTTTGATTGATGGTACCTGTTAATCTGTGTCCTAGGCTGAAGGAGTAGCTCCCAAATTTAGGCAGCACCATTAACACAATGTAATGTAAAGCCTAAAATGATATACATCACTTAATGCAGAGAATATGTTCTCACTGGAAAAATAAAACTTGAGATTCATGTAAGACACCTTCTTATTCTTTTATAGTTCCATATAATGAATTTAGAAATTTTATCTCACATAATTATAATATAAATTTGTTGATGTTGCCGCATTATTTTTTAAGCAGGTCAGCATACTTGAGAAGAATCATTGCCTGGTTTTTACGGTTTATCATGGAGCTCTTGTGATTGTTTCTTCGTGTTTTTTCCTTGTTATTTTGGCTTCTATAGCAAAGACCTGAAAGTGATTACTTGACGAAACAGTATAGTAGGCTTAATGATGTTAGAGACTCCTCTTCACTTTTTTTCCTCAAATTCGCTCCTGTAATGGTTTTAAGTGTAAGTTTAGTGTCAAGAAGGCAAAAATGCATGCATGATTTGAATGATATACCATTATTGCAGCTTGGATTTGTGACACCTAAAAGACCACATTGTAGCAGACATAAGAGGAAATAATAAGTTTTTCCAAGTTGGCCGCTTTATTTGGTTTATGTTTTCCATGTTGCAATGCCAACAGTTCCAGACTAATTTATTTATCCTGGCATAAGAGGTTACCTTGGGTCAGGGTCTTGAAATTATATATTTATTTATGTATAATTGAAAAGTATTTTCTTCCCTGCCCCCCATGGGAACAGCATGAAATATTTTTAGTTTCTTCCTCCCTCTCCTCTCCCTCTCCAACAAAAAAAGTTTAGTTGTTGCTTAAAAAATGCCTTCCTACGTACTTAGTTCAGACTGCTGAAGACATAAATGCCATAAATTTGCCATGGTATTTGCTATAGATATTCTGAGTATGCAGAATCTGTGTGTCCATCTTGCAGGTCTGTGTTTATCAGGTGAGCTGCTAGTGCTTCAGTTGAAGTTAGAACTCAACACTAATCAAAAATCAGGCCCCAAATAGTCCTGAGTTAGAAAATTTTCATCATCATGCCTAATGCTGTGTTTTGCATTTGGCTTGCCTTCTGTGGGAGTTTGAGAGGACCCAGTGGAAGCAGATTTGACCTTAGCATAAAAAAAAAAAAAAAAAAAAAAAGGAAAGGAAAGAAAAGAAAAGAAAGAAAACATTTATCCAGCTGTCATCCTACTAACATGGTGTAATTTGCTGTACTTAAGAACAAAAATAATGATGAGCAATCGAATTCTGCTGCATGGGAAGTACATGTAAATGCTGCTGCCACTGGATTATGTTCTGTCCTTGTCTGCTCTCTTGCAAAAGTTCTGGTTCTTCACAATCCGAATATGAGCCAGTCCTGCTGATGGCATGAAGTAGTAATGATAACAACGTGTACTCTGTACAATGCAGTTCTCACCGTTCAGGTTAGTCTTTGGTGGATAAGCAAGAGCAAAGAATATGTAAATAACTAACATATTTCTCCGGTGTGTGAGAAGCAAATTTGGCACAGATCAGGGCTCACTCTGAATTTCACTGAATGTTCACCAGCCTTAAAAAAGCGGGAAGAGTTGCTGAATTCTTATCTTTTCAGTGAGAAGTTTAGAAATGGGCTCAGTAAAGAGTTGTCAGAGTATAGTGACAGCCATGAAGAGAAACAAAGAAATTCCCTACTACTTTCTGGAGAGTTGTTTAGTTTTCAGTGCAGTCAGGTGTGACAGTTTCAGCTATGCACCTTAACTGAGGTGAAAATCACGTTATCTTCCGTGATAATTCAGTCATCTGTTGAAAGGCACTTGGCATCCCAAACACTTTGCAGATGTACTAAGTGAGAGAAATGAAGGCTGGGAGAAGCAGTTTCACCTGAGTTTATGGAAAGGGCAGAGTTAGATAAAGCAACCGAGTGATACACTGGGCTAGCAGCTTAAGAGCCATGGGCCTCTCAGACTGTATTTATTTCCTTTGTTTACTTGTCCAACAAGTCCTAACTTTGCGGGTTTTTTTCAATAGTGAAGGGTTAAATGGTGGAGAAGAATGGAAAATACATTGGCTGCTCTGGCCATCTTACTGTCATCATACTTAAAAAAGAGCCCAAAGCAGAAGTGAGCTGAAACAAGCACCAGTGTCACTGGAGAAACAGACAGTGGATATGGTGTGAACAGTAAAATGAAACCTTTCAGAATTTGGTGTTAAAAAATTCCCTGTGTGCTTCCGGAAAGACTTGTCCTAAGTATCTCTGCTGGCACTAGGTAGGTGTGTCCTAGGTAGTTCCGTGGGTCTCTGAGCACAGTAAGTGACATTTCATTCCCATCATCAAGCAGCATGCAGGATGTTTGCTGTGAATGGTAGGTGACTTCATTTTATTTACAAAAGATTTTAAGTCGTTGCTTGTTGGAGATAAACAGTAGGAAGAAGAGATAAACTTGGGGACTCAGTTACACAGACCGGGCCCTTCTGTGGCTTTTTACATTGCCTAAAGAATGCCAAGAGTAGGAGGAAAGGAAGTGAAGAAGGAGACAGTCCGAGTGACAACATTCTAATGTGATAGGAGTACAGTTGAAAACAGTGCTGTTGGAAAGGAGACAAGGTAAGGTGGTTGGGTAAAGAAAAAGCCCGTTTCCACATCCATGGAATGCTGACCGCAAACTGAACGGGGTTAATGGAAATGTACACACAGTACCTGTATAAACACAGAGTAAACAGTAGTAGGGACAATGCAGAGTTTGGTTGTTAATGAAACAATAGAATATGTCCTGCTACTGCCGCTTAGGGTTTGTTGGGATAGTGACAGATTGTTGGCTTCACCTGCCACAGATGACACACATTGCTGCAGAATGTGACCTCAAGCTTGCTGCAGGTTTGTGGGAACAGAGCTGTGCTTCAGGAGTACAGCCTAAGTCCACAGCCACACACCCGCTGAGCAGGCCATGTCCATGAGAAACGTTTTGTCTTCTTCTGAAGACCTTCTGAGTAGAATGATCAGTCTTCTGACTGGTAGGATCCTCCCTAGTGGACATTTCCCTTCACCTCCAAAAGAAGTGGATGGGCTGAGGAAAGGTAGTCTCCTGAGTACGTGTTCATTGAAAGTGCAGGGAATTCATGGATTGCCTTATTTGGCAGCTCATTATTTAGATTATACACTTATCAACAGCAAAATATCAGTTGGTTGATTTGGGACTTGTGAAAAGTAGAACACATAAAAGGTATTAAACATGAACATGGACTTCAGGTAATAGTACAGAAGGATCTTTGTGCAGCAACAGTGTCAGGAGAACTTACTCAACAAGAGACCAACTTCCATGGCAGAGGCTAAAGATTTGACAGAGGAACAATGTTTAATACTGGTATGCTTCAATTCGGCAAGAAAGCTTTGTCCTAAGGGCAGAAATCGATGGATAATTCAGTGTGGCCTCAGCTGTACAATTATTTCTGTAAATATAGGGGCAAGTTATCTTCCTGGTCACTTTCCACACTATATTCCTAAATTAATGTCCGGTGATGGTGGGATGCCTATCCCATAGCACGGCTGAACATATTTGAAGAGGGACAAGCAGGCTTGTATGATCTGTAAGTGATAAGAAGAGACCGCTGGCAGCAAGTTTACATCCATCTGTATTGAGAAGAATGATAAAAAGCCAAAGGAGAGGAAGAGGAGAGGAAGAGGAGAGGAAGAGGAGAGGAAAAGGAGAGGAAGAGGAGAGGAGAGGAGAGAAGAAGAGAAGACGAGTTCTTAAAACTAGAAGTATACTATGCAATCCTACTAAAATACAAAGTTCCTTAAAATGGGACTCTCTCCATCAGCAATCTGTTGTATGTCTTACGCCAGATATGTTTATTGTAAATGTAATCTTGGTTTAAACACTACAGTTGTACATTAAAATCAGTGGTTGAGGCTTCTGAGGTTTCAGACAACATTAATTGTTATCTTTGGCTCAAAACAATGCACCAACCACCTTTTTGCCTGCCAGTTCTGCCATTCTACTCTATTTTCTGTGAGAAACTCTCCTTGTGTGTATATGCAATGGATCTCCTGTGTTTTCTGAAGGACAAGAAATAAAAGCATGGCCTTCATCACCCTTAGACTAATATCAATTAGGAATAAATAATTTGAAGTGGTTTTGTGTTTTAGAGGAGGTTGGAAATGACACATCATGTGTATATGAGGTACAACTTCTGGAGATTCAGTATCTTTGGATGCTCAGGAAGCAAAAAAAAAAGTGAGAGATGGCATAATTAGCTTGAAGCAAAGCATATATTTAACTTGACTGGTAAGTTTTCAGCCCTGGTAGAGCCAACCATCTTTCAAAAATGACTGATAGTGCATTTTAATTTCTAAAGGCTGGTGAATGTCAGCAGCACTGAAGCTTCTCTCAATAGTAGGAAATGCTTTCTAAGCAGGAATACTCATTGTTCTTAAATGTATCCCTTTTCCACTATTATACTTTATTATATTTTTTGACAGTGAGTTCCAGGGTTTGACAGTATTAGGTATTTTGTAATATAAATAATAATTGGAAGCCTTTGATTCTTCCTTTGAAAGACTAGTTAGCAGCATCAGAAGTCATAATTAGGTTTGTTAAGTTACTGGCAACAGGGCAGAGTTCAGGCTAAATGAAGCAAAAAAAAAGAAAAAAGAAAAAACCCACCCTGTGATCCGTTAAGGAAAATACCCCTGTGTCAAAATGCAGTGAACTGGAAGTATGTGTGGATATACCTGACCTTTGTGAGAGGCAATTAGAACTCCTCAGCTGCATGCTCCAGCTGGTGACTAATAAATATTCTCTTTTAGTAAGTTACACAGTAGACTGCTTTTGTGGCAGAAGGATTATTATCTGCACATCAATAGCTTAATTCCAGGGAGAGAAGAAATGTTTGTTTTTCTCAATCTGGGTAAATTGTGCTTAAAATGCTGAGATATAGCTTCGTTCCCGAAACTCTGAGACTGTTTGTGTAAATGCTAGTCATGAAGTCTGAGAAACGGAGCGGTGACCACATCTGTCTAGTGAATGGCTCAGTCCTATGGTCTGTGCAGTTTCAAAATTAGCATCTCTTGGGACATGGTTGGCTTTCTGGAGGCATAAACTGTCTGAAAAGCTTAGATGTGTTTTAGCTCCACTTCTGAATTAGCATTTTGTCCCACAGCAGATCAAACACATTTTGTGTCTTTCAATGAAAGCACTTTTTATTTGTGAAACTTTGGCTGCTCTGAACTGAGACATAGCCAATAGAATGGACAGTGTGTTAATAAATAAGTAAATGTTTCTTTGAAAGCTGAACTTCTTAAAGTGAAGAAAAGTCAGTAGGTCAGACATGAAAAAAGGGAGAATGGTGATTTGAATGAGAGTGCAGTACAACTTATGTGGATTGATTCTTGGCTGTACTACAGATTTCCTGTGTAACTGGGTACTGTGTAATTGTCTGCATCCCACTTTTCCTATTTCTGGTGATCTCACTGATAGAGGCACTGAAAAACCCAATATGTTGATTTCCTGAAGGACCTTTGTCAGTGTGCAGTGCAAGGTGTTACAAGATTGGATTGTATTCGGCATTAATAACAGATGTTGTGATGAGTTGAGTCTTTACGTCTCTGAAGGGAAAAGAGTTGCACTTGTGGGAAATGAAGAACCAGTAATAACCATCTTCCACCCTTCAATCAAGCAAAAATCCCACCTTATTTTTAGTGGTAAGAATATTCATGTGAAGAGCAAGGGTCATGCACTTCACTTTGAAACAGAACATGGACACGAGTCTGAATCTTGCACGTCTCAGATGAACATTTTACCAGCTAAGCTGTTATTTTGAAGAGTGTGAGAGGGCTTCAACAAGAAACTCAGAATCTTTATCCAGCAAAGCTTTCATCTTAATTGATGTAAATCATGTTAAAATTTCAGTCAGCTGTCATTAAAATAAAAATCCAAACACGCCCTCAAAATGCCCAGCTATTGGTAATCAGGATTCCAATTCCCATTGCTTTTCAATGGGAAATTTGAAAAAAATATCTACCGGGGCTATGATAAATAATATATTTCACTCTTTCTTAAATTTTATAAGTTTCTTGTAGTGACTTGAACTCCATGATTTATATTTTCTGAGCTATATGTGATGATGCTGACCTTTCAGACCAGGTAAAATAACCCATCTTTCAGCTTTGTGATGTACTCGAATGATATGTGAAGGCTGTTGAGGGGAGGAACCACACTAATCTTAATGTGGCTTTTGCAAGGAAATGCACTTCTTCATGACCCAAGTATAAACTTGAGCATGCAATGTCTGGACACGATGCAGTGAACAAGCTTGGACAGGAATTTATATTACGGTAGCCTCATTTTACATTCTTCATCTGTGTTTGCACATTGTTTTCATTGATACAGAGAGGAGCTCAGTGAACAGTATCATGGCTTCCTGCCCAAGAAAGATTTTAAATCCACATTTTCTAGCATCAGGTGTGTGGCTTGTTCCCATCCTGTTCTAAACAGTGTAAAATAGTAAGGTCAGCTGCCTGCCCTACTGAAGAGACAGGATTGAGAAGGAAGTCACGTTGCCAATGGATGGATGTCATCCCAAGAGTACCCATGCTTGTCCTGTGACATCTATAACAGATGATGCATTTCTTGATGCGTCTGTTCAAGGAGGAAGTTTTATTTTATAATTTGCCTGTTAACAGGACTTCATGAGTCATCAGCAGTTTATCACAGAGGTGTGTGGGTGTGTGTGTGTGTGTGCAGGTAGTGGCAAAGTCCACGTAGTGGTTGGACACCCAGGGATGGCAAGCTGCTGATCCCAGGGAGTTAATATTTGTTGACATTGCATATAAATAACCTGGTATAAATGATGGTGGAAATAAAGGAGTACTGGATTTAGTGCCAGAGAGTGTCAGTCTGTTCTTAACTCTGACAATGAGTTTTGATTGTCATGTCAGCATATATACCTCTCTGTCTCCATCTGTAGGAAAGAAGCCTTCTAAAGCTACTAATTTTGTGGATGTATTTATTAATGCTTTGACATGCTCAGAATTTCAGGACATGCTCTGGAGAACTGCTTAATGTTTTTGGAGTCAGCTTGGTGCAGAGTAAAATAGCAATATGTCATCACTGGAAACTGAAACCCAGTGCTTGCCTCAAAAGAGCTTCAATGTAGGCAGTTCTCTACAGGCTTTCCCTGTGCTGTTTCTTTCAAGACTGAAATCATCTTGAAAGAAACACCATGTAAACAGTGTCTTTCATTTTCATGACCCACTCAGCAATGAATATCTGGCATTTCCACATGATCTTTGTAATGTTAGTGTTTGGTACTTCTTTTTAGAAAGTTTTGCAACAAAGGCAGTGGTCTATAATGCTTGTTTGAGTCTGTTAGGGCAGGCTTTGTATTGCAAATGCTTGTCCCACTGACATGGCATCCTATAAAAGTCTCTGGTCTCTAGAGAACAGCTTGACCGATGGATCAGGTCTCCCAGGATTTGCAAAAAAGGCTTTCGAGATCAGCTGAGCTGTGCACACAATTCCTTGCTTTATTTGCTTTCATTTTGATTGGTTCAGATGGTCCAAATATTTGCAGAACTCCATTAAGTCCTATTTGAGATGAAGTCATAAGTTCCACTTTCTACCAAGTCATGGAGCCTGTCCAAATTAGTGTCAAAGCCTATATAATACCTTGGCTATATTGCAGGCTTGTATAGTATCAAGATCCTGTTTTCACAGCAGTTACATAGTTGTTACTTCAGTGAAGAATGATATGGCCTCTTATAAAGTCCACAAGCTGACGCCTGTTTTTTAATGCAATATTTACACTATTCAAGGAGCTAAAAGAAGGCTTTGCTTTAATAGATTCCTTCAGCTAATGTTTTTCCTTATACAGATGGGTTATTGTTTCCAGCTTTTGATACCTATGTGGCTTTATATATTAAAGTCTCTTTTTTTTTTCTGTTGGTTGGATTGTTTTCCTTTCTCTGTGCTCCTGGAGCAAGGGAAAGGTTTTGCCATTACCATCAAGTTGCCTTGCAGTTTTCTCTGGATATATTAAAAACAAAACACAAAAAACCCCAGCACCCTATTGTTGCATCCCACTCCACAGACTTAATTGCATTTTCTTTTCAACTCATCTTCCCCTTCTTGAGAGAAAGCCTGGTACAGCAATCTTTTAGCATGGACAGAACTCACATAATTTAGGCAGTTAAATGTTTGGGTTTTTTTGTTTTTTTTTTCCAATTGCTCTGATGCTACAGGTGTGAACATGACTCTCTTAAAAACATCACTCAGGTGATTGCTGTAAATAAGTCTGTGCCACCTAATGACCTCATGGGGCTCAATAAAAATCTACATGCTCATCCCGAGTATAAATAGCTTTCTGGGACTTCATATTGAAATAGAGTGCCAGCTTTTAACTATGTTATCATTTATTCTAGCAAAGTAAAACACACATTGATAACCATAAAATTCTGGTGTGAGCAGGAAGTGTGGGAGACCACTGAGATTGAATGGACTCTTTTGCTTAATATGCTTCTAGACTGAAACAACTTCAGAAAGCGAGGATTGCTTAGTGGGGTATCTGCTAAAACTTTTTTCACCTCAGCAATGTGTATCTCCAGTCCGAGCTTTAATTCAATGGGACTTCGTGTTCCACTGAACAATTTTTTCCCCAGTTTTAATTCAAACAATAAGACTTACAGACTAAGAGTTCGGACTAATTTGTAATGGATGGAGAATGGTCAAAAGCAGGATATACCGAGGACCTTGCCTCATTGTCAAGCTAATCATATATACAGATATACTTTAGGATATCAGCGTCTTCTTGTCATTGATTCTGATTGAGAGATTTCTAGTGGTTTGGGTTCAGGTAGGAAATTGTTTCGAATTCTGGTTTTTTCTAGTGTATCTATCCTGATGGTTTTCAGCCTGCATGTTTAACAAAGACATCTAGAAATGTTAGTTGTAGCATTCAAGCATTTATACTTATTTTTCCCCCTAAAAAATCTTAAAGACAAAAAGTATTATAGCGTATTTTGGAATATAAAGGATGAGTTCAGGCATTCCTTAATTTATGTGTGTTTGTTTCTTTAATTGGAATTCAGAAGGGAGGCAGGAGAAATATAGAGAATACATGTATTGCTTGTTCTGACAATGTTCTTGTCAGGTGTACTCTGCAGTTATAGTTGTCACTAGGACTTTTATAATTCTTTGCAGAGAAAAATTTCAGTCACATGAGCACTCGTTGCGCTTCAGATGGGTGGCTCAGCCAGGTTCCCTGCAGAATGACCTTGCTTTGTAGTTGTAGATTAGCTCTCTCTTTCTGTTGTTCTCTTTGAGGATGATAAGATTATATAAAAAAATGCCGTATTTATCTGTTGTATGCTTTAATTTATTTTTCCATTGTCAAGGTCATATATTGATTTTTGCAAGGGAGGTTAAGGTCTGCCAAGTGTGAAACTGTTGTCAGCATTGTGGTTGCCACTAGGTATTATTCTGCACAGAAAAGGGCAGCAAGAGGCAGTCTACCAAAAGCATGTGGTGTGGCCATTCTAGCTGGCTCTTGGTAGGGAGTTGCATATTTCTGTAATGTGCTATTTGACAGAGATATGGGTCTGTCAGATTCCTGCTTATTGTGGCCAGGAAAGGGAAGTAAGGAAAATCAGCAGAACTTCTCAATTTGAGAAACATCACTTTGTTCTTAGTTGCACCGTCAATTATCATGAGGTGGTACATGGTGTGTGCATAACAATTGTTGATATAGCTGGTATCTCTTACCCCTTTGCCAGCCTTTCATACCTTTTATACAGTGATATTCTTCTGTATGATGCTCTGTTTAATTCTTCTGCTCTTCTTAGTTGTTCAGTTAGTTGCAACAGATTAATAAAGACTTATGACCTGTACTGTGCGACCTGACACTGACCTGACGTGTCTGCATTGCAGTCCTTCTCTAGATGAGAACAAAGCTGTTTTGTCAGTGGCATGAATGGAGATGCTCCTTTAGTTTACATTTTGAAAATCCAGCGGAAGAGAGGGAAACATCCAAATCTCAGTCATGACTTGTTTTTAATCCAAAATATGAAGCTTTTGAGTTGTGCAGAATTGTCATGTGTTGGTATGTACCTTGGCAGGAAATTGTCAGGTAGCAAGGTGTTTTCTGAATGTGTCTCAACAGGAGGCAGGTAGAGCTATTGCTCATCTCTAAATCAAATAGTGGTGGAATAGCTGAGGTACTCTGATAGACCTGCACTTTTAATTTTGTTATGTATGTCTTCCAGGGTAGCTTTTCTAGTGTGAGCAAGCTTTCATGCACAGACAGCATTGGCAAGATCCACACAGTCTTCATACACGTTTGGTCATCCTTAGGATGAGTCAAGTGTTTCAATCTCTTGCCATATGCCAGGAGTGTTAATGTTAGTTATTTGTAGTTTATAATGGGAGATGAGGATCCTAACCCTAACTCAATCCTCATGTTACCAGTGACTCTTATACCTATCTAGAAATAAATAGGTTAATTAGAAGGAAATCTAATGTCCTTTGAGCGGTCAAGGAACAAAAAATAATTGGTTGCTGAGTCTGTGTAGGTCTTCTTTTTAGAAGGTTGATTGAGATTAGCCTACTGAAGATGATTTCAGGTGTATTACATGGGAGGTAAGGAGATAAGGATTAATACTGCCCCTGCTGTAACTGAGGGGATGCTTTTGTGCTCCTTTGGATGTTCTGAGATTTTGATTGATTTTACACGATATGATAGGGTTAGGACAGAATAAAATAGAATATTTCAGTTGGAGGGACCAACAACATTCACCTAGTACAGCTGCCTGACCAATTCAGGACTGATCAAATTAAAGCAGGTTGTTAAGGGCATTGTCCAAATGCCTCTTAAATTATCAAGAGTCTTGAGACATCAGCCTCTCTAGGATGCCTTTTCCAGTGTCTGGCCAACCATGTGGTAAAGCAATGTTTCTTAATGTCCAGGCTGAATCGGTTTTATCACATCAAAATAATGCAGTCTTTAGCTTCTTTTCAGGTTCCTGGTTTTTTTTCTTTTCCTCCATAGCAGACATCAAACCCCTTTGTTGGTGAATTCCACCATCACCATAACAGCAGAGAGACCAAGTAATTTATAAGATCTGTCAGTATAAAGATACAAAAGGTAAACCTGCTATCAGTAAATGGGCTATCCTTCTACTTGGAAACATAATATGTTTAAGGGACTGAGGTTTGCTGCTTAGATGTCAAAGATAACTGTATCTGTATCAAACTTTATTATTGTGTGTTTAATAATCTGAGCTGAAAGGGATTCTTTTTATCTGACGCACCACGGTGACAGTGCTGACTTTACACTTTCAGAAATGTTTGTAATAAATGCCACACATCTATGTGCATTGTACAAGAATATGGGGGAGATGACACAATAAAGAGCAGAGCAGAGAAGAATCCCAGGTGGTTCTTGAGTGGCTTTCATCCTGTAAAGTCATCTTGTGTAACCTTGCCTAACTTTCTGTTTCAGGAACAAGAAGATCCTAATAAGCTTGCTACCAGCTGGCCAGACTACTACATTGACCGCATCAATTCCATGGCAGCAGTAAGTTACCTCTCCTGCTAAACGGGGAAGATTTCCTACCGTAGGGATGTGTTTCGTTAGGAAGAAGTCCTCAAAAGAAAAGAATGTTAGCCCAAAGGCATAACTGATTTAAAATAGAACTTACAAAAGAAGAGTATGGGGATTAAGAAGGAGCCCTGCTCTAGCAGAACAGTAGATTAAAAAAGCACTATAAGCATTTCCAGGTTTTATTTCTGCAATACTGAGCACTGAAGGCAATCAAATTAGAGTCTGGAATGAAAATTGAAGAGAATATTTGATGAATCAGAAAAGCAACTATTTAAAAACTAGGTAAAGTTTTATTTTGTTGTATGGTTTCAAATTGATTTCTAACCAATCTACAAAATAACACCTGGGTTCTTAGTTTAGTAGAAGAATTAAAGAAAAGGTAGTTGTTTATATAAGATAATATCCAGTTATATAAGAGCATATAAATAAAAGAGCATAAGGCTGTAACCCCAAGACGGTATTTGAGGAAAACTTCTTTTAATTGTCCTTGTTCAATAGCTGTATAATGTGTCTCTTCCTCTGAAACATCCAGTAGAGCTGGTCCCTTGAAGAATCAGAACATCTGCATATGTTGTTCACCGATCTCCTTTGATATGGTAGATTTTACATTTTGAAATTTGATTATTTTACTGAATTTATAGTCAAATTTTTCCTCCAATTACTCATGTGCAGTTTATACTCAGCTTTAGTTGATGGTTGTGCAAAAATGATGATTGAATTCTGTTCCTGGCATGTTAGGTAGCACGCTTTGCTTGTTTAATTATGCTTTTATTTTAGATTTCTAAAGGCTTCTCTGCACCTTTTGTTTTGTGGTTATGAGCTATAAAACAGTTTCATAAAACTAATGTCTCAATTAGTTTAGGACTAAATTTAGTTTAGGACGCTAAATGTGGGAGCAATGATGCATTTCTCATGGTGAAATATGTCTTGCCGAGTAAAACAACCTAAGATTTACAAGCTATAATAACTCACTTAAGAGGATAAAAGAAAAGCTGCTTTCTACTAGGAGTCATGCATAAACAAAACTATCACCTTCCTTCATGGCATATTTTCATGGGGTAGAGTAAGGGAATAGAAAGAGTATGGACTTATTTTTAGAAAAGACATTGAGTTTTAGTGACTGGCATGACACTCTGCTTTGATTTCCTGACTGAACAAATTTACTCTACAAGGGCCATTAAGGAAAAAAAAATTAGTATGAAACCTTGCAGTGTTACTGAGCCAAATACTTCTGGTAGGATTTGATCCAAGGCCTCTTCAATCTACTGAAGTTTTTCCATTGATTTCAGTGACTTTTGGGTTAGTCTGTAAATGATCTTGATGTAAACTTGGAGTGAACATGTATACAGCAC
This sequence comes from Cnemophilus loriae, assembly GCA_013397755.1. Lineage (NCBI taxonomy): Eukaryota > Metazoa > Chordata > Aves > Passeriformes > Corvidae > Cnemophilus > Cnemophilus loriae. Next base: position 631,561 of record VZTF01001657.1, read on the forward strand.
TGTTGTAAATCTGGAACAGCTCCATGGAATGAGACTATATTTTGGCCTATGTTTCTAATTTTAAACATGTTTTAAGAGCACCAATAAACACCAGCCCTGGTAATGTTGTTTGCATGCCTGAATGCCAATGCCTGCATGATTGATAACCTTTTATTTGGCTTCAAGACTCGTGATTTACTCTTATGCTTGAGGTGTTGAGAAGACACACTGGGGTTAAAACCCCTGCTTCTGATTTATCATTTGGTTGCTTCACTTCTCAGCAGGTGAAAATGAGTTGACTCGATTTTGCAGAAATTGTATCAGTGGAAAACTGCAGTAATCCAGCTAAGAACCAGCTCCAACACACTTTGACAGACGTGTACTGTTCATTATTATTTAGACCTCTGAGATTTCTAACTTTCAAACAGTTATTTTTGCGTCCTATATAATTTCAGTTCTAAGTTTAGTGGTGGGTTTTTTGAACTTTTTTTTTTTTTTAAACTGCATCCAAGTGGAGTTGACTTTGAAGTTGTGGAAGAATAAGATGTTTCATGTTGCTTCTTGACACTGTCTGGTCTATTTCAGTTTGTGTCTCTCAGGCACTATCAGGTATTGCAATATTTTAATTAGAAATATTGCAAGAAGTATTGGAGTTGAAATGGTAGTAATAATCACAGAAGTGTTAGTTTAAAATGCCTTAAATCCTGCTTTTAATAAAATCTAATCTTTGCATCTCCTGTGAATTCATCTCATAAGAATTTTTTCATATTTGTCTCTCACATCCTTTTTTATGTCCTTTTGTTTAATTATTAAGTTCTTTCTTTATACATATTAGCTTGTCAAATATGTTTGTCCTACTCACAAATTAAGTGGAAATGGCACCTTTTTCGTGCTGATATCATTAAGTATCTCTCTGTGTATTTCAGGAGGCCAAGGCTCCTGTGTTCAAGGATCATTTTCTCAGAAGCCCTGCTGCAGTGTTACCCACTCTATCTGCCCTTCACAGATTACGTTTGAGAGCAGCATGGTGATTCCTGACATGTTTGACGTTCCCTACTTGTAACCTTAGACCACTATGTTAGGAAGCACTTTAGGTCACAGATTCCTGATCCAGTTCAAAAAACCATGCATTTTATGCACAGTTCTCTTCCCACAATTCTTTCTGTTTCTGTGACGTCTCAGATTTTTAGAGATTTTAAACCAAATTCTCACAAGAGCGAATGTCTAAAACTGAATCTCTTTACTAGTGTGCAATTCACAGCATGTGGAGGCACTGTCCCAGACTCCAGGTAGAACATTAGTACATTTTCTTCTGGACCAGTCTTTAAGACAAAGGGACAGCTGCTAATCATGTTTAATTTAGAAAGCAAAGCTTCCAGATTTGTCCAGTCCTCTGATGTCTACATGCTATAAATGATACTGGGGATGTGGACGGGGTGCATGCCCACAATAGAAGACTGTTTCCATTATCAATGTCATTGTCATCTGCTGATTCATCAAAACACAGAAGGTTTTTTTCTTAAAAATAGAGCAGCTGCCCTGTTAATATCACATGCAAAGAAATGTCTCTGTGCTCCCCCTGCCCTCCTTGCCCCATGACACTGCTTGGCAGTGCAAATAAAAAGCAGCTTGCACTTTCCTGGGGGAGAAAAGTTCTGACAGCATTGTGTTGCTTTTATGATCTTGGCTGTGTATGCATTTCCTCAGAGAGACTTTCAGGTGAGCAGTAGTTGAAAATCCAGCTTTTCTGGAGAGGTGGCTTGGTCGAGAGTGTGAGATGGGTCAGGATTGATAAATACAGCTGTAACCAGGCCCTTTTCCTTGACTCAGAAATCATGTGTTCAAGGCAAAGCAGCTTCACAGGAGGTTGAAAATATATATCTTTAAGCAGAATTTAGCAGGTGGATGATAACTCTCTCCTCCAAGTTAGATGACATCTGTGTTACTTTAAACTGACTTGCATAAAAGTTCAGGGTTTTTTAAAATTTCATCTATTCATAGTTTATGATTTGTAATTTATTCCAATAAAATTATTCTAATAATAATTTATTCTATTAGTTCAGCCTTAATGTAGTTAGAAATGTGGTGCACCTTGAATTTCAACTCACTATAATGAGGAGTCAGAACATCCAGGTTGCTTTTTCACTACTCATTCTTTTTGTTTCTTACCTTTTTCATTTCACACGTGTGAGGCTATGAAGTAAAATTAGGTCTGTCATACAGTGTAATGTTGATGCTGGTTTATGCCTTTTCTTTCTTTTTCTCTCTCTCTTTTCCCTACATGCTGTCATCATGGTCCTTGTATTTTCTTTCCCAGCAGTTTCAGGGAATGCTTAGCCATTAGGATAAGGTATGGGAATAAATCTGTGCTTTTAAAAAACCTAAAATACTTCATTTTAAGTTGAGCCAAAATTTCAAAATAATTTCTCACACTACCTGAAGTTTTACACATAAAATTCCATATGAATGATTGCGTTCACAAATTCTTGCATTTTTTTAAGTGGCAAATCAAGTAAGTAGATGCTATACTTTCCCAGGTGATGCACTTGATCTGGAAAACTTCAAATATACAAAATGTGCTTATAAAAAGAGCCCTATATACAGATCCACCTTTTAGGGACCAGAAAAGGACCTGGCACTCTTTTGCTTCCCCTTTCTAGTATTTTGGTTCACTAATGGTAGCTATCTGCCTCCTAAGCCCAGCAGCCGTTAGTCACCGAGTGCAGTTTGTACTTCAGGAAAGCAATTCATCAGTCAACCACGTGAATGAAATCCAACCTCAAATAATGACAATTCCCTCCCCTCTGTCTCCCAGGGACACTTATGTTTTTTATAACTCTTGCCGAGAAAGCCATTTCACAATGCAAACCCAGTCTGTCTTTAGCGAGGGCATGAGGATTTGAACTCCTGGCCATACACAGGAGTGAGAAATGAAGGGCTCTTGGCTGCCTGCAGCTTTAGAAAAGGGGTTTTCCATAATCACCCTCTGTTGTAAAGGCAGGATTATTTGTATTTGTTTCATTTGGAAATGGGCCTTTTTCACTCTGAACAAAATACTGTTGAGCACCTTCCTACCATCCATTTGCTTTCCCCCCACAATGGCCCAGAGGAGAAATTAAGCCATTGGAGGAATGGGAGCTTTTCAAAGGAGCATATACGGGCCAAAGGAAAGATGACCAGATGGGCTGTCACCCAAGAAAATACAAATCAAGCCCCAAATCACACCCGAGGACTTTGCCATCCATAATGCCTGTTCAGGATTTCTGTTTATTTTTCGAAGAGGGGGATCGTATATGGCTTGGCTTAAGCATTTCAATTTATGTTTCTGGCTGTCGGGGGATGCTGGCAAAAGATAAAACATCATCAGCTCATTTTCCATCAGTAGCGCTCTGTCATTCCATTAGGGCAGGAAATAGCTCGCTCTGTTACTGAGTGAGTTTGACTTTAGCGTGGATCAGAGAGAGGACCCCTAGAGTTAAACACATCTCCGCATGCCAGCTGTTCGGCATAAGACAGCAACGGCGTGCAGCCAAATGACCACCCTCAGGATCTGACATGTGTTGGCATCACGTGACTTGCAAAAGCAAGCAGTGGGAGCCCTTCCAAAGGAAGTGAGGTGTTGGGCTGGTGGCGAGGATGGAGAAGGTTAAAGGAGGTTCCAGTGAGAGAAAGGTTTTCTTTGGTGTTTGCTAAACAGTAAAATAAAGACTGAAATATTTTGCTGTAATGAGCCATGATTGTAGCTACTCAGATTCCACCACAGAGAGGTACAATATCAGATCCCTGATAGATGATACTAGTTTAATTGGGTTATTCATTTGAGAAGGAGTTCAGAGCTGCTTTCCAGATACCACTGAGTGATATCCACAAGAAGTCCTGCCAAAAAGAGAGTCATTTATCCTCTCATTTTACAGTTTAAGCGACTAAGAAGACGTAGCTATAGGCTAAGAATTTCCAGCATTAAGTCTTGACTTTTTCAAAAGACACACATGGGACTTGTGAGCCTGAATGATATATGCAAAGGGCACTGAAGAGTCTTGCTTCACATAACGAGGTTGCAGTGGTGCTGAGTGTAGATCTGGAACCCTAACTTTCTGAAATACCACTTTTTTAATGGCTTTGTGTGACTTTGAGAACCATAATTTTTTGTGTGTTTTCCACTCATTGTCTCTCACCTTAATTTACAGCAACCCGCAGCAACTTCAGTTCCAGTTGACTGCAAGCTGTAGTAATTACAATCTGCATATGGGGTGGGGCAGGGAGGGAAATCTAGGCTTTGTGTGTTTCAGTTCACTTGTTTTAAAAAAGGGACAAGGATTTTATGATGCTCTGGCTTTTTGCAGTAAGTGTTCTTAATTAGCAAGGCCAAAGCGTGTAGGGAACACCAATATCTTAAAACAAGTGATATATTTTGCATGGGGAAGAAAAGTCAAACTTATATGCACATAATAATGTAATTCAGGGTACTTGCAGGCTTTCTAGTCACTTGAAGATTTTATGCTTTGAAACCTGACACATACGTCTCGTTTGGTTCTGGTTTTTTCCCCTCCACCCCAAATCCCTCCAGTCATGTCACTCAAATAAAAGATATTGCCTCTCCTTACAAACTTTGCCTCACACATCCGTAGATCACCACAGCAGATCACTGTTCCAAATTAGATACAGTTTTCTGTGGGCATACTGGCAACTGTGATTTTTGGGGGGTAATCTGAGAACCCTGGTTTAGCCGGTGTGGCAAAGTGATATGCTGCTGCCAGTCCACATGAGCAGCCTCATCTGGATTCAGTTTTGTAGCTGAGGCACTGCTTTCCTAGTGAGAGGTCAGCAGGCACCTCTGCATGTGTTGATGGGATAGTTGTTTTCCATAATTCCTGGCCTGTCTCTTAGCTTCCACGCAGCTCGGGCTTTCCTAATTGCCACCTTCTTTTGTGAACAGATGCAGACTCTGTATGCTTTCGATGAAGAAGAAACAGAAATGAAAAATAAAATAGTTGAAGACTTGAAGACAGCTCTGCGGACTCAGCCCATGAGGTAATGTTGTTTGCCTTTCATCGCAATTCACTGCCTCCCTATGATCAGATGTGACACCGCTAAGAGTGGCAAGGACAGAAACCTCGTTGTCTCACCTCACACAAGCCTCTCTGGTATTTCAGACAGTCCTCAGAGAGCCCTACAGTCCCTGGTCTGAGCCTGTGTAGTTGGGAGGGCACGCTAATGCTGAAACATGTAGTTTCAGGAAAATAAAAGACAAAATCTACTGTGAAAAATCTGTGGCAGATATTTGCAAACATAGGTAATAACTATGAAGATCAGATTTTAGTCTTCACAGCCCCCTGCACATCCCATGTAATTTGATTCACTTCGGGCAGAGTGTCAGCCTCTACTCTGAACTTTGAATTTAAGCTTCCCCTTATCTTTAGCAATGTGAACTGTTTAGTACAAAGCAGCTAATCCATCTGACATCACCTGGTTTGGCATTCTTCCCATTCTGTGTTGTAACTGTGGCATAGAAAAATGTAAAGAGACTTCATTGTGTACTGTCTTTGAAAGTAAGGTCATCTTTCTTTTTCTGGGAATAAAGCTCTGAACAATAGCAAACTAACTAGCACAGAAACCTTTTCAATTTAACACTTAGAAGAGCAGTGTGGAGAAGCAATAACTTTAGTTGATATGATTGCAGGAAACGCTCAATCAAAAAAATTCTGAATGTTTTTTATGTTGGTCAAATACTTTTGCACCCACACTGTGCTGAAGTTGTAGTTTCAGTACAACTTCAGAGAGCTTCAGTAATGCCTAACCAAATACAATTCTTTTTTGGGGGGATCCTAACCAAACCAAACAAATTAAATAAATAAATAAAAACAATCTAGAAAATAATCTCAAAGAATTTGCATTGCAGTTACTTTGACTTGAAGTGAAGATATTTCTGGGACTTCTTGCAGAGCTAAGTGCTGATTGTGCTTCTCCCTTTCATAACCTTTAAAAAATTGACTGCATGCAGCTTGTCTGGTTTTTACCTCCTGTTCATTTCCTGTTGTGATGGGCTGTAAAAGAGCTCAGAATCATACTCTGGTGCTCCTCAGGCATAAAGATTTATCAGGCTTTGATAATTTTACATGTGGGTAGAGTGAATGCTTTTAGCCTGGAAACAGAGAGACTGAGACCTAACTCAAGAGTGACTGTTTGATCCTGTCAGTCACTGTCCCGAAGCAGAGAAAACAGTAAAATGCACCTGGACTCGATGTTAAAATGGCAGCTGAGACAACTGTCAAGCTCCCAACTCTCACCAGGCTTTTAAACTGACTTTTTAAAGTCCTGTACTGTTGACAAGTGATATAGCAAAACTATTACGTTAATGTGGAGCTGGTTTGATGCTTACTCTGTGAAGGTGACAGCTTTCATTGAGTGAAGCCACAGCAGCAAGGCCTCTTTGGTGTGTCCAGCTGAAACACTTTGGTGGCCACTATTGGTTGTTCTGCTCTGCCATTTTGAATAGACAGCCCAAACTCCTTGTTGAGGACAAGGCGATAGATAAGAGGAAAGAGTAATGAGCATTTGAACCAAATCTTTTGCTCAAATCCTTGCAAGGCTTTTCTTCTCCAACCTGTATTACATCTGCTGGATCCCCTTGACAATAGCCTGTTGCTTCATCTGTTTGTAATAACCCTGACAAGCACAAGCGTCAGTACAAGCATCTATGGGCTGCCCTATAAAGTGTTCTCTTCTGAATCGCTGGCGATGGTTGTGGGGCTTTTAAAAAAAAAAAACAGTTAAGCCAAGCCAAGCCAAATTTTGAGTTAAGTCCTGTGTCTCAACTAATTTCCAGCGACTCAATCCGTTAGCTGCCAAATGGGCTGCGTGCCAATGCCTGATCAACAAGCCAATTTCTTCTTGATGGAAAGGTTGCAGTAGAGAGGCCCTCAGCTCCATCAAATCCTTCTCATAAGCAGTATGATACCTAAGCCTTCAAAATACTAGTCTTTCTAGTTTAATTTGGATATCAAATCCTGTTTTCTTTGCCACTTGGGTTCATCAAGCCTCTGAAGAAAATAGAGACCTAAATTCACACAGGATGAACTGTCTGGAAGCCCTTTGCGATAGTAGGGTACACAGGAGCTCTGACAGCTTACCAATAGGCTCCTCTTCTTGAATTCTCTGATCCAGAGGAATCAAAAGAAGAAAATTACGTGCATTTGGCTCTCTGTTTTATTTTACTGTAAACTGTGTTTCTTCTAGTAGATAATGCAGCGTAGTTACTAATTTCTGTCTCTATTCCAACCCACCAGTTCTAACAATAAAAAGTAAAGCAGACCCATCAAACTCAAGTTCCTCTCCTCTTTGTAGAAAATGGGATAGGAGCATCCCTGGGGCAGTTTGTGGTCCCCTTTGAGCAAGTGTCCTTTGATATTTAAAAGCTGCCCTGAAATAATAAAGCCAGGTTATGTCCTAGCACAGAGGAACAATCCCTGCTGCAGAGAAAAAAGCACCACATCTGCATCTTGTAAAGAAACACATTTTCTCTCAGGTTTGTTAAAACTTAGAACTATAAACAAGTGTGATGACAAACTGTTAGACAGAAGCAGTGAGAGAAGAGTTTTCCATTTGGTATTTTAGTGTCCCAAAATGGAGGTTCAGAAGTGCAGCAAAAGCAAAAACTTAAAAAGGACTGGGAAAAAAAATTGCTTTTTGGAGCCCTTGAAAAATACCTGCTTTAGTCTGAATCCTCACTCATTCCCTTTACTGTCTGCATTTCTCCTTTTGTTTTATTCTGATTTACCTACTGCTGTTTTTTGTTTGATTTACCAGTGTTGCAACTAGGTGCATACTGAAGAGGTTTATTTATGCAACCAGCAAGCAAAGTCCCGTATGCTGAATTTTTCAGCAGTTCAGTAGTTACCAGGATTATGTGCGCCCCTTGGTTCAAAAACTAATGCTGCAGGGAAGTGTAGCCTTGCGTGTTAACAGGGTGGGAACATCCTGCTCTCTGCACACCCACAGCATATGATCTTTCTGTCTTTCCTGAGCTGGATCAAGTCTTACAGGGAGGCTGTACCCCCAACACTTGGAATCCATCGGTGGGTCAGTACCTCTTAGGCCACTGCATCTGTGTTTGGATGAAAGGTTTATTATTAGAGCTAACTAACTCGTTCTGATCAGCACTCTCTAAAACTTGAAAGTCAAAAAGGTGCCCTGCCTTTTAAAGTGTGCTAAACTGGTCAAGTGAGAGTCTGAGGTGAGGTTAGGCTTTAATTTGCTTGTTTAGCACCTATTAAAACACACTCTGCTTTATTTACATGTGTGTGTTTGAATGTGTTAGCCAGAATGCATTGGCAAATATGTTTAAGTTTACACCTCCCGGTCTAGAACAAGACCTTACTTTGCAGCATAGAGGCTGTGTAGGATGGGAGTTGGTTACACGTGTTGTATACTGTGTGTGAGAAGGTTCTTTGCTTATATAACTTGACTTTGCTTTTGCACATACACACACAGACATCTGCTTAGAGGCAGGCAGATGCACAAACACCGAACAGTGTGAGAACTGTGGCTCTCGGGCTGTCAGCTAAGCTCCCACTTCTTTTTCTAGCCCCTACAGACATTTACTCACATACCTCCCCCCACACCAAGCAAATCCTCATACTAAGAATATCTGTTGGGCCAGAAACTGCTTTTGCCTTTTCTTTACCTCTCCCAGAATGGTTTCTGGCTTTCCCAGAGAATAAGGAACTAAGTGTTTAGAAAAAGGAAGATGAAAATCATAATTTGATTCCTGCTTCTTATTGCAGCTGAAATAGAAAGGTACTTGGCTTTGCTTGCTATTGAGTAACACAGCTCACTGTTTGCTCTCTGGGCTAGGAATAGTACAGGAAAGTCCCAACATTGTTTTAAATTATGTCATTAATCAAGTTTTGTGACACACACCACTTTCCAGCGCATGCCTCCTTTTTGGAATGACCTCACCCTAACAGTCCTAGAAAAATTGCTCTGCCGGTGAATTTAGTGAGAGTTTGTACTTAACTGGGACAATGTGACTTTTGTGCATTTACTATTTTTTTTCACATGGTCATCAGGGCAGGCTAAAATACATGAAGGTTGTAGTGCCTTGTTTGTCTTGTCATAAGATCATGTGTTCTATCCAAAAGTGCATTTAGGCGACCCTTTGCTCTACTGCTTCTTAGGATGTTTCCATCGGTATTGCTCTATAACTTCAGAAACTTATTCATCTTAAGTCTTCCCTCAGTGCTGGAAGTTAAAAGAACGGGGGAAAAAACAATCTCTTTCCCCCAACCCTCAAAAGACAGAGGGAATATCTAAAGTACAGAATGAAACTTTGAAGGTAAGGAGGAGAAGGAGAATTTAAAGTAGCCCCTCCATATTAGAGACAACAGCAACTCCACTCTTTAGGCCCAGAGAATTGACCAGAATTCATTGTTGTCATAGTTTAGTAACACGCTGAGCTTGTGCTTATTTTATTTCCAAATAAATCCTTTGCAGCAACTCTTTTAGCTGTGGATGCACTTGTTTTAGTCTTCTTTGTTAACTAGCAGCTAAATGCATTACAGAAAGTTAACCAAATCTGAATCCTTCTGTAATTGATTTGAATAACAAACTGCTTTGGGTGACTTACCAAATTCCACATGCACAATGTCGATGCTGCTCTCAGGCCCAGAGAAAGAGGGGCTTTTGCTCCTATGATTTGTTAGGGTAGACAAAATGATATATCCAAAGAATGTGCAACCAGACCTGCGTGAAACTTGGCAGATTGTCTTAGCAGGGTTCAGTTAAACCGTGTTTTCATTTTTTGTGTGCACATGGTCCTGTATATGCCCTTACTCTTATAGTCACTTTGAAATTCAATTTTGAACAAAACCCAAACCTCAGACCGAAACTTTGTTGAATGCCCCAGGCTTTTCCATATTTTTGGTCAAATTGCTGGCCCACATAAGCTGAAAGTTTGCAAATCTATCATCATAGTGAGTGTAACTTTCAGGTGGACTCTGAAAATTCCTGTGTGGTGTGCAGTGTAACCACCAAAAGACCATACATATGTCAAATCCATATTATCCAGAGAAATAGAAGTATGGCTTGGGTTTATCTTGCTGATACAGGGACATGAATAGAGACCAGTGAAATTTGGTCTTTCGGTTTGGTGCTTCCATTGTTACTGATTATAAGTAACAGCATCTCATGGACAGAAAAAGAAAGATGGTACATTGGGGAAGAAGAGGGGCTGGGTAAAAGCACAACGACGCAGAATTTTGGTATTTTTAATTTGTTACACAGGTGTCAATTGTTAGCAACCTTTTCAGTTGCTCGAAGTGTCTTTCTATGTTATGCTGCTCAAAGTGTGGCCGTGGACAAATCATTGCTGGTGTACATTTTTATAGACTGAAAATTCAAGTGTGATGCACATGGGTTTGGATTCAGACATTCCAAAAAAGTGTACCTACCTACTCAAGCAACATGTTAGAGGAGGCAGGAGGTAAACAGTGCAATCTAGAGAAATTCTTTGCAGCCCTCTTCATGTCTTTGAATCCCCATTTTTAATCCTGAGAACTTCAAATGAAACATTGCTAGAATGGTTGCTTTGAACTGACTTGTCTAATTCCATCCTTTTCTACTAATTTGTTTAGAGGGCTATTTGCATGGTCTAAATTGACCCACCTGGATTTTTTAACCCTGCTTTTCAACGAAAGCAGAGAAGCTTTACCATTTACAGAAGAACATGCCCCTTTTAGATATAACATGTTCCTATACATATGTCGTGGCACTGGAGTGTGAAGGCAGTATGGCTAATGGACAGAGTGGGAATGAGTTCGCCTCTGTCAGTGTGCCCAAATCCTGGAGGTGCAACCCATAAGCAGTATAGGCTGAAAGTTAGAGCTAAGCCTAAAAATGGTTTTCAAGATAATCTGAACTCAAAACTAAGAGTGTGGTGAGAAGTCTGTGTGTTGGGTGTAAGATGGAACAATTCGAAAGCATCCCTTCAGCCTTGAAAATGCAGCAGCTGTTGAGGTGAACCGTAGTAGTCTTTGGTGGTAACTGCAACAAAGAACACAGAGACCAAACAGAAGTGTAAGATGATAGCATATAATTACCCTGAAACTATGTGACACACCATTATTAGCTGGAATGTTTTCTCTCTTTGTTTGTTTGCTTTGTTTTTCTTAAATACCTGGGAATTGTTCTGTGAATTTAGGCTAAAAACTAGCTGGCTTTTAAAGACCTAGGGTTGAATAATATGGTATCTTTTGAATGAAGTACCTTTGGTCTGCTTTCCTTGTTTTTTCTACTTGTTTTTTCTACTCTTTTTTTTTTGTTTTTTCTCTTTTCAGGTTTGTGACCAGGTTTATTGAGCTGGATGGCCTGAGCTGTTTGCTGAACTTCCTGAAGAGCATGGACTATGAGACCTCAGAGAGCCGCATCCACACATCCGTTATAGGGTGTATCAAGGCACTGATGAACAACTCCCAAGGACGGGCTCATGTCCTGGCCCATCCAGAAAGTATCAACATCATATCCCAGAGCTTACGGACTGAGAACATTAAGACCAAGATTGCTGTGCTGGAGATCCTAGGGGCTGTCTGCTTGGTACCAGATGGTCACAAAAAAGTCTTGCAAGCTATGCTTCACTACCAAGTCTATGCTGCAGAAAGGACAAGATTCCAGGTAAAAGGAGGATACTTTGACAGAAATACCCAGAATGAGGAATCTCTGCCGGGAGTGATTTTTACAGTGCACATATTGCAAACTTGCTAAGTAGTAAAAAGGCAATATTTATCATTTTGTTTTAGGAAGGGAAATTCCTCAAATAGATTGTCACTATTTTTATTTATTTATTTATTTATTTATTTATTTATTTAAAGACCTATTGCTTGTCATTAATGCTGACTTAAAATCCCTTATATTTTGCCTGAAAATGGAGGTTTGCTGTGCTAAATGAAAGCTGATAATCTGCTCGCACTCTAACTTGATGGCATTTCTGGGGTGGTAATGATTTGTTTTGTCCTAGAATCTGAAGCCACAGGATTCCAGGAGCCTCTGTCCTGATTTTAAATCCTTAATTTAGTAATAAAAGAATTGTGGATTAAATAATGGAGACAATGAATTAAATTATGTATAGTGGAGGCACTTCACTTGCCACTTAGCAATCAACTTGTGAATCGTTGTCACTTAGCAATTGTTGGCTCAGATAACTCCCATTCAGACGATAGAAGGGAAATTCATTCTCAGAGGCCTTGAAGTAGGTCAGTGACAGGCTTTTATTGTGGATGCTACTGTCTGCTAGTATAACATTTCTCTTTCCGGTGAACTGAGCACCTTTACAAAAAGATATTAGAGAGTCTGTTGCTGTGTGTGAAGCTGTGGCTCCTTAACTTTGAGATAACCTCACCCATTTACTATTCTTTCTTAGGTGAAATGATGAGAGTGGTGTTGAGCCAACAGGCACTGGATCCCAATGCCTGACAGTCATTATCTCCTACCTCCTTCTCAGCTAATGGATTTTAGGCTACAATTAACTTCCTACTGTAAAAGTGAACGGGGGAAGCTGTCTGTGCTGATGGACAGTAGCTGCCAATGTGTGCGTTAGAACCAAATGCACTATGGGATTCACTGACTGTGACTCAGACCTGGGACAGCGATGCAGGAGATCTTGATTTTTAACCTATATTTGGCATTGGCAGGTCCATCCCTCTATGTGCACTGCCCCATTTGCATTGCTTGTCTATTCAGACTTGATGTGTGTCTTCAATATGCAGGTGTGACACATATGATGTATGGCTCCAGAAGTGGGGGCCTTTCAGCCCCAGCTGGAAGTTCTTGAGGCTATTTCAATAGAGAAAATCATAATTATAGTAAAACTTGGAATGTGAAGAGATTACAGCTGCAGTCATAAGAATATGCCACCATTCTTTAGTACAGGAGTAGGATAGGAATGAGCAGTGCAGATGCAGAAAGTGAGCCACGTACATGAGTTATGATGTGGAGGTTAATGGGTACTGGTTTATGGAGAAGGAAAAAAATTAAAGTCAGCTTGTTCTCTAGTAATTAGTTGAAATAAAGAATCCTTCCTAAATTAATATGACATTCTTTTATACCTGGGAGACAGGTGGGGATAACTTGAGCTGCTTAGCAAACAGCAGTGGTAACTCACGAGCCTGACTACACTTGTGGTCCTATGTTAGCTTGCTGTTACTGGACCAATTGACTCTGCTTAATAAGTCCACATGGGAGATAGATGCTGAGTTTACCCTAGTTGAGTGTTCTCTCTCTCTCTGTTTCTGTGTTGATTTAAAAGTTACTGAATAACTGAGGTAAGTCATTGCTGGGTAAAATGTGGTAGCTTTTGAGGAATCTAGTGGAATGATTTGCGGGTGCTTACCAGTCTCTCACATCCATGAGAAGTACTTTGCATAAATGCTGCTCTTGTCAAAATACTTTTCCATTGGGGAAAAAAATGAAAGGTAAATGGATACTCTCTCTCTTTTATTTCTCGAGTGAAAAAAAAAAGAAGCCCCACCCAACCCCAAAATGATTTAGCAGAAGGAATGTGTTCTTGTTTGCAATTACTAATACTTGTGTTTAGAAACTGAAATGGGATTTCTTGCTGTACTCAGCAATAGCTTGAGTTTAATTTTGAGGAGGTAAGGGTTCATCCAAAGATCTTCCTCATCCATCTCCAGTTATTCTTCTAACAGAGAGACTGGGGATTTTTTAAATCCTGAAGAAACAAATACGGTCGTGGTCTTTCTTACATTTTAGAGGAAGTTTCTCTGATACTCCAGCACTTCAAATGAAGAGTGTTACATGTCTTTGCCTCTTGCCCTCTCACATCTCTGTCTCAGAATGGTCTTGCAGCTTGTTGTCAAGAAAAGCATCCACTGTAACTTGAATACGGGAAGACATTTTAAAAGAAGGATGAGCTGAAAATGCTTGGTCTGTACCTTTCCTGTAAGCTTCAAAGATGTAGTGTACAATGAAAGCCTTTTTTTTATCCTCTTTTAATCCTAGTCCTGAAAGTAATCTTTGTAACCCAGAGTCTGCAAGTATCTGAAGAGATCCTTTTGGTGTGAAACGCAACCCTTTGGGGGCTGTGTTTCCTGCAGCTTGAGCAGCTAGCAGTATCATTCAGTGTATTGAGATGTCTAAAAAGTGTGGAGCTTGCAGCAAACTTTACACTTTGCAGCTTGACTTTGACCAGCCACACCTAAACACTGCTATGTTGAAAACTATCCACCACAAATGGGGAATCTGGCAGAACCAACAAACAAGAATTCTTTCTGTGAAAGTAATGAAACCGTGAACTAAACTGTAGGAACAGGAGAAACTATGCAGAGTAGAAATCTATTCTTTTGCCTCTATGGTTCATCATTGCAGGCTAATTCTAATTGGTGGGGGGAAGGATAGCTGGGGACTGTAAAGGCACTGCTCAGTCTTTCTCTATATCTAGCTCTGCATGACAATGGCCAAATTAGAGACACAATACATAAGAGGAAAATAATCTCAAATTTTGGAAATCAACTCAGTTCTTGTGAAGTAAAAGTGCAGGGCTTTCTGGAAATTGTGCTGAGCTCACTTCTATTGGAATGTCCAGCAAATATCTTACAGGTGATGCTGACCTCTGACAATATCAGTGCCAGTGTTGCTTTTCCTTAAGTTGCCTTCCTGACAACAGTGGTTGAAAATATTTGTCATCCCATTCAGCCATCTTGCTGTCAATTTATTCCTCCTCATCTGTGAAAACTGGCACCTTGTATACTATCTGTTTGGATCTATTTTCAACTCTTGCAGGTAGCAGTAAACCTAAGTGTCCCATTCTCCCTTATGTCATTTGTGGTGACCAGCACTGTGTCCGGAATCAGGAGATAAATGTAATTAACACTAATCCAGATCTACTTTTCCCCAAAACAATTTTTTTTCCCTTTTGAAGCGGAATATCATTGTGATGAATAATAATTTGGGGCACATGGTTCTGCTTCCACTCATTTTTGTAAAAGAGGTTCAGAATGATTTATTGACAACTATCTAAAACTTGAGCTCCTAAATAACTTGCTGCTGACAACATTAGATTGAAACAGTGATTATTTCCAGTTTGCACAAGTGTGGTGGAGTGTAGAGATCATGTATTTAACACAGCAACATAAAACATGGCATGTTTTGTTGAATGCAAGAAGTTATTGCCAGTCAATGTTCTAAGCACGGCTTCTGCTACCTGACACAGCTGCCAGAAGTTGTTAGAAGACTCAGCAACTGGTGAATTAGTGGAGAAGGAAAGCTGTGACTTAAGATTTGGTTCTTACTAAATTTGCATTGACTTTCTCCTGCAATACCTCCTATTACTTGAATAGAAAACTTACAGTTTTATACTAGCGTATCTGAAGTGAAAATTCAAATTACAGTGAAATTCCTGAGCATTATAAATGCTTTTAGTCCCAATTAACTAAATTGCACCAAGTAATACCAGCTGAAGACCATTAATCAAACTGTGCTGAAATACTTCGAAAAGGGTGTCTTTGCTTCTTGATGTGTTCTTTCTTTTTTAAAGTTCTTTTTTGCTGAAGTTAATGGAAAATATAGATATAAATTATAGGAATATGAAGGACTATTTCCTTAACAAAAAATTTCATATTTTACTCTGAATTGAAACTGATGTAAAATATTATGTCTTTCTAAATTCCCAGCATTTCATCTACTGGCTATAATTGTCAGTCCCTAACTTCAGTCAGGATTCACTTTAAAGCCCTGGGGAGATTCTCCAGAATTTACTCTTTTTTTGTTGAGACTCCAGTCTTTACTCAATTGCCTTTTTGTACTGCAACTTCACCCTGTGTCTTTGATATTCAATGTGTTTATAGGTCTATCAGGATCATCCTCGTCTTGGCACTTCCAACAAGATTCTATACTTTATGTTTGTGTCTCAATTTATGTAGTCACTATTCCTATTTTCTCACATTTGCCACATCTTCTTGCCTGAGCTTATCCCTTTGCTTGCTTTAATTGTTGACCCTTCTTTTATAATGCCCTTCTGCCTGGAATGATTCTCACTTTAATGTCCAACAGGGCAGTCTGTAGTTCATCTTAAGATATTCCTTGAAAATTGTCCTCTTCAGAGCAGTACTCTTTCTGTACTCAAATACCACAGTAGTATAAGGGCATGCCTTCAATCTCCTTCCTGAGGCAATCTGGAAAACTCTGTCCAATTGTTTGAAACATGCTACTTTGCCTACAAATCCTACACTGCCCCTTAAAGAAGAAAAGTGAAAGAAAACACTTGAAATCCAAACAATAAATCCTCAGAGCAGAAATGTGGAATTAGGAAGATGAACCCTTGTTGTCCTTGCTGGGACTTTTTTTCTATGTGGTGTATTCCGTGTAATTCTGTCACTGGCTCACTGTGTGATCATGAAAACATTATCTTGGTTTGGTTTTTTTCTTTCTTGTGAAGATGGAGTTTTATAAAATGCTATGAAAACTGAGAAAGAAGAGTCTCTGATTTTAAAGTCATTCATGTCTGAATGATCCTATTTATGGCTGATTTCCCTTGCGAAAGAGGCACAATCTTTCTCTTCCCTAAGCTGTTTCCTTTCTGATTATTGTTATGCTTGCTGCTTCCCCTCCTATTTTCTGTGTCATGGCATTGTAGCACATTATACTTTTTAACATGCCGTATTTTGAGACAAACTAACATTGCGAGGTCATAATGCTCTACTGGCCCAAAAAGTTTATCAGGATGTTCCAGTGCTCTTCCAGCATAGCTTGCTATTTAAAACACTTGTCTAGCTGTGGATCCCTGTGGGGAGAAAGAATTTTCCTTTTAGTCTTGAGAGAACCTCTAGGTGTTAGATACTGTCTGAAAGAAGCTGATTTTACTTACCAGTGGAAATATTAACTGGGCTGTTTTGGGCAGAAAACTCTTGTTTTCCTCCTTAATGCTGCTAGAAATTTTGAAGCTTGAGGTGACTGAATAAAGAAAGTTTGATATTGTCAGTTGAAAAGGTGGAGGTCAGGAGCATTCCTTCCAGAACCCCCTGGCCTGGTTTGTATTAAACACTGTCAGTACAGACCATAATTTGTAAGGAGAAATCTGATCAATTTGGAATTGTAGTAGAGGATCTAACAAGGAATAAATTCAAAGGCTGTATTCACCCTTGATTTCCTTCTTCCCTTTAGGGCTCAACCAAAGCCTTTTGAGGTTTGCTGCAGATTGAATGAAACCCTACTGGTTGTCAGTGATGAGGAATAATGGGATTAAGTGAGGAAAGTTTTGCTTAAATAGTAAGAAAAACCTTTATAACCATAAGATCAATTGGGCCACAGAACTGGCTGCCAAGAGCTGTGGTGAAATCTTTTTCATAGGAAATGTTCAAATGAAGATTTGAACCTCAGCCGTTTGCAAAGAGTTGGAGATAATGGAGTTTGGCCACAGTGTGTGGGTGTAGACTCTGGTGTTTAGGAATGGCAAGAACTTACAGTGTTTCCTTCCCAAGCTGAACAATTACACGAAGATGTGCTGCTCTTCAATTGGATTAGTGCAACACAGAGTTCTGGGTTTTCTTGCCCTCAATTTGGTTTGCCTCCCATCGCATTCTGTTCCTAGTTCAGAGTTCTAAAATGGGGGATAGAAAACTTTTGTTAGCATCCTTCAGCCTGTCTGGATGCTGTACCTGATATGCTGTTTCATAGATTCTAGCATGTTCCTAAAAGTCTGTGAGAAAATATGATAGGAATGAAGCCTCTGAAGAAAACCAGCAAAACCACTCCTTCTGTAGCGATGGCTAATTCAGTTATTCCAAGAAGGCACATGTGCTTTGGATTTCAATGTCAAATCAGGCAATAACAGAATAAAATTCTCTCAGTTGTTTCACTTCTGCTTGTTTGTCAAGTTGAACAGTTGGTTTGGTTGGTGAATTTAAAGACTTCTCAAATAGTTTCCGATTGTCACTCTTAGAAATGGGATTCTAGATTGAGCTGACCACCATTCTGGTTCAGTAGGGCATTTCATGTGCTTTTATGTAAGACTCATTCCCATTTCTAGCAAAATATTATTTGGTCATAACACAGTTACTGAGATGCTGGATGAGATGGAAGCTCAAATGCCTGGAGTAGGGAAATTTGAAAATTCCAGATGGGAAATTTAGAAGTAGCAAGAGAAAGGAGTTTATGAAATTGAGCTTGTTTGATAATTAACATACTATGCTCAGATGTAAAAACAGCTGTCAGTAGCAGTGTATGATAGGTCAAAATATTTTTGTACAAAAACAAGCATGAAGCCAGGAGGTTATTCTTTGCCCTGAAGAATGCACAGGAGGATATTCCTCCTGTTTCTTGAGACATATCTCTGTGGCTTTCTACAGGAAACAAGATAGACCTATGAAACCGATGACTAGCAGAGGAAAGACTTCGCAATGAATGAACACTTTCAGTAACCTGGGATAAAAGACTGACTAGAGGAAAATGAACTTCCTTACTCAGCATCATAGCTTCAAAATGTTATTTAGATGGTCTGCTGGGCCGAATACTAAAAAGTTATTTTTGTCTTCATTATCCCTTTATGGTCAAAACTCCTTGAGGAGACTAAAAACAATTCTCTCTTTTTTAGTGCGACAGCAAAACAAATATAGGAGTGTGAGGCATTTATTATTAGTGCTGGAGCGAGACTCATACAGTTGAACTGGCAGATCTCAAGTGGAATTTGTTACTCTTTCAGTAAGGAAAATCATCCTTGGAATTATGAACTGATCAGAGAAGATCCTGAAGAGAATATTAATGGTGATCAGCACAAAGTTAAGAGTAGAGTTGCTTTCATGGCTGATCAGTTTCTGCATATAACCTCTTTGGTAAATATTCCAGTGGAATTAATCCTAGATAAGGCAATGGCCACCAATGTTATTTGTCTAGTCTTCTTCTCCTTTATCTCCTGATGTTCACAAGATTATGGTAAAATACCAATATGTTTGCAGAAATTAGACCAAAAGCATTCCTGTGCTGAACACCTCCGAATGCTAAATACCCGTTAGTTGGTCAACAGGGGGACGTGCAGCCTCCGAGGAGAACTTCCAGCAGCCTTTCAGTATATAAACAGAACTTATAAGGAAGATGGAGAAGGGCATTTTACCAGGGCCTGTGGTGACAGGACAAGGGCTAAGGGGTTTAAACTATAAAAGGCTAGACATAGATTGCGTGAAAGAAAGAGGTTTTTTTATGGTGAGGATGGAGAGGCACTGGAACAGGTTGACCAGAGAAGTTGTAGATGCCTCAATCCTGGAAGTGTTCAAGGACAGGCTGGATGGGGCTTTGGGGAGCATGGTCTGGTGGAAAGATGTTCCTGCCCATGGCAGGGGGGTCAGGACTAGATGATCTTTAAAGGTAATTTTTAACCCAAACCATTCTATGAGTCTGTAACATGGAAACTGGAGCTTAACTGCACTTCCAGTGGAGACGTGTAGTTCAACTTTGAGCTTTGGAGCTGTGTGCACAGGGGATAGTCCTGTTATTTGAAAATCCCTAAAAGGAGCTTACCAAGAGGTAATAATTGTATGCTTCATGTTAAAGGATGGTAAGTGAAGGAACAAGGCATAGGGTTTATTCCTCAAAAGACAGCTTCTCTTTATACAGTTATCTCCCCCTGTATGCAGAAGTGCTATCTATCCTGCTGAAATCCAAGAAAATAATGAAAATTACTTGAATGATGTGAGTGGAAAGGATGTATGAATCTGATACTATTTTTCTGTGTGTATAAACTCCCTGTCATATTATGGCCTTCCAGAACCTGAAGAGAGCCTGCAAAAAGACTGTGAGGGGCTCTTTACAAGGTCATGAAGTGACAGAACAGAGGAGAACAGCTCCAAACTGAAAGTAGGTTTAGTTTAGATATTAGGAGAATATTCTGTAATTTGAAGGTATTGAGACACCGGAACAGGTTGCCCGGAGAAGTTGTGCATGCCCCATCCCTGGAAGTGTTCGAGGCCAAGTTGGATGGAGGTCTGAACAACCTGGTCTAGTGGAAGGTCCCCTGCTCATGGCAGGGGGGTTGGAACGAGATGGTCTTTGAGGTCCCTTCCAATCCAAAGCATTCTGTGACTCTATGAACGTATGATTTTCACCATACAGAGGTAACTGATGAGGAAGGTCATCATTCTGCTGCTTTCTTAGATCATATTGGCAACTATAAAGGCCGTCTGCCTTTTCTCAAATAATAGGTTGTTTAAAAGCCTCTTTTTTTTAACTAGGGTCAGGTGAGCATTATATTCCTGTCACTATTCTTGGTCTGTTTATTGTGAGTGCCCAAAATTTCTAACAGCATTGTCTTAAAAAAAATACTTCTTTAAGCAAATATATAGCAGATCAAAAGAAGACTATGTACATATCCTATGAGCAGTATGCACAATAGTGCAAGAAATTAGATTATGTCCTCTAACCCAGCTTGCTGTTCTGTTTCAGTCATTGTTAAATGAGCTAGACCGAAGCATGGGGCGATACCGAGATGAAGTAAACCTCAAAACAGCCATCATGTCCTTTATCAATGCTGTTCTGAATGCAGGTGCTGGTGAGGTGAGTCACTGCCCTGGAAATTCCTTCTAAAATGTTATGTTTAAATTCATTTACCTTGGAAATAGTTAGTAGATTAAGTCACACATCTTGTGGTAGTGAGTGGATATAGTTTGTGGAAAATAATGCTTAATTGTTAAGATCAGTCTTATAATGTCTTCCATATTATTCATTTTGAGCTTCTTCAATATAACATAGACTACTTACAGGGAAGTGATTACTTTGGGTTGTTTGTTTTTTTGGTTGGTTTTTTTTGCTGTTTTGGTTGTGAGGGTCTTTTTGTTTGTTTTAAGAATTGCAAAGCAGTTACCTTTTTATTTCAGCCTTTTTAGAAAATATTTTGGTTTACCTTCAGAAATGTTTTGAAATGTTAAGTTGTTTTGACTCAAAGCCAAACTCAAGGCATTTTAATTTTAAAATATCAAAGGGAAACATTTCAGAAAAAAGCCCAGTTGTTTTACTTTTATTAACAAGACTTCCTTTTGAGTCTGGAGGATAGTTTAAACTAATTTATTTCATTAAAAGTGTTACTTTTGTAAAATTGGCTTTTTTTTAGTTTTTTGGTTAAACCACAAAGGACAACAAGCTCATGAGAGTTGTCTGACAATGTATTTGTCTCTATCTCTGGGAATCCTGTAACATCCCACTGAATAGATGTCAGAAGGTTTGTCAGAGTATATGATTTTATGTGAATGGTTTTATGACAAATAAACAGAAAAACTAGGAGGAAGACTGCAATGCTGTTCATATGTAACCAGGAGGGGAACCTTTAATGGACTAGCAGGAAAAACATTAATAGCTTCTGTTCCTTATGGAACAACATGGAGTGTGCTGTCCTTATGACTGCATATGCAAAATTCATAGTATGCAAATGTACTGTTAAGTGAAATGGAGGCAAATGCATTAACTACTTTTTTACTTACTTTACTGGAATTAATCATCCTGTGAATTTGCTGTCGGGATAGAGAATATTAAAAATGGAAGAACTGAAGGTTTAAGTAAATTTTTTTAGAAATGTGATTGACAGCTTTTGAAGACAAATAACTTGGTTTTCCCCCATTTTTTAAGGACAATTTAGAGTTCCGGTTGCATCTCCGATATGAGTTTCTAATGCTGGGAATTCAACCGGTCATTGACAAGCTCAGAGGACATGAGAATGCCACACTGGACAGGTAAGATATTTTCTGAGAACAGCTACTGATGAACAGAAAGACTTCTTAGAAACTCTTCTCTAGTTGAGACAGCTGTCTCTGTCTCTTCCTGAAACTGACTCCCTAAAAAAAAAAATTAAAAAAAATATATGTTTATCCTTAAAATTAACATCAGTGGGTGAAATAGGAAACATACATACTAAGTTGACAGAGGCTGTGGCAAAGGAGTTCCTCAATTGCTTTTCTTCTCAGCTGGCAATGGCAATCAGAATGAAAAATGCAAAAAATATTCTAATTGTTTTCTCTTGAAGCAAAACTGGAACAAAAACCTGTCCTGGTAGGAAGGAGGGAAGCCAGTAGTTCATTGACTTCATTGGGACTGAGTATGTGTGGTCTAAGTGCAGATTCTGAGTTTCCAAGTTGTTTGTCTACAGTTTGCTGCAGAGCTGGAACCAAGAATGTTACTTTTGATCTGCAACATTATAAGCAAGAATAAGAGAATCTGTCCTATAGGTAATCTGTATTCCTTTGGACAGTAACCAGGAATGTTTAGGAGGGGCTTGGGGCACTTTTGGATTTTACAAGTTAGTCAAGAGAATAACAAAGATTTGAGAGGGTCTCAGATGCCTGGATTACGTAGACTCTTGTACCAGATCTGTACAGGGGAATGTGCCACAGCCTTTCTCCACATCATCTGCTGTGCTCAAGTCTCTGTGTAAGACAAGTCCTGATGGTCAAATGTGTCACTCACCAGGTCACCCAGATCCAAACATAGTCATGCTGCTGTGCTTATCTGTAGGTGTATCTAGAGAATGTGGTGAACTGATCCACTGAATGCACCTCTGCTCCACTGTTTAAAAGAAACAACTTGTTAATGATCTAATAGCTGGCTAGCAAGTATGGTGTGGACTTTTTAGAAATGTATTACCACTGCAGGCATTGCATTAATCAATAACAGAATATACCTTGCCTATTTTATGTTTATTTTTTGCACCTTACCTCAACACAGTTACTTAGCACAGAGGTTACAGAGTGTGTACACCTCTGCCAGCCTTTTCTTCGGCCTGTCACTGACCTCCTTGCCTTGCATACCTGTGACAGCACTTCATGTAAGAAAAGCTTGCCAATTTCCACATGTTCTAGCTGAACTGAGATATTGATGCTTCTCTAGTGACACAGTTTAAGTCTGAATCATGCCATGAACATTGGCAGATGTTTTGTTTTTCTGTTTCCTCTTAGACATTTAGATTTCTTTGAGATGGTCAGAAATGAAGATGACCTGGAGCTTGCCAAGCGGTTCGACCTGGTAAGTTTTTCTTTGGAGTACCTGAACTTGACAAAGCTGAACTTGCATCCACTTGGGATGCTTTGTGTACCTTTCCTTTGTGCTCCCTAAAACTAATGTTTGACTTTGATGCTGAGAGTGGCTGATGCTCTTGTTTTCACTGTTTCTCATTTAGCAAGCAGGAGGTTTGTGGTGTGTGAACAATGAAAACAGTGGTCACACAAAGGGCTTCTGATGAGTATCTTTGATAAAAACTTCTTTCTTTTGTTTGCCTGAATGTTCAGGAGTGAAGGAGGTTTTCAGCCGTGCTCTCAGGTTCTCAGTCCTGATGATCCGGATGCCTTCTAGTTTCAGACATCCCCTCTACAGGACTATGGGTGAAGTTTGGGCTGTTTCCTGATACTCTTCCCAAGATTACATGTAACTCTGCTGAAGACTGTTGCCTCAGAGCCTGTGGAGAGGATCAGTATTTTAGAATACATGGATTTTAAAAATGAACGTAAAACAAAGATAACCTCTGGCATCAATAAAAAGCTATAGGGTCCCGAATGGTTTAGTCTCCTCTTTGTTCTTGAACAGCTCTTGCTGCACACTGATATAGAACAACTGTCCCTTTCTTGCTTAGCTTCTACTATTTGTGCTGCCAGTTTCTAGGACTCAAATGTTTTGCTTGCTCCAGAACAGTTCTTGGTGGCTTTGCATGCCTCCCTCCTTTCTAGCCCTTTACTTTGGGGAACTTTTCCATACTGGGTAGGGATGACAATGGTGGTGTCAAAGACCCATGTGTCTGTTCCTGGAACCTGCAGCTGGACATGGCAGGAGACTTTGCAGAGGTCCAGTTGCTGGAAATTTGCCTGTCTTTGTATTGGTTGGATCTTTCACAGTTAATCAGGCTTTCACTGTGGATGATTTTTCTCTTCTCTCACTTCAGATCCACATTGATACAAAAAGTGCCTCTCAGATGTTTGAGTTGATCAAGAAGAGATTGAAGCATACAGACGCCTATCCCTATTTGTTATCCATCCTCCAGCACTGCTTGCAGATGCCATGTGAGTGCATTTACAGATTTCCAGAGCAAGGGGTCTTGGAGAACTGGGTGAAGCTTTGGTTTAGGTACAAGTTCACAGATACCAGGGCACACACTGCTCTTGTCTCCCATGCAGAACTTGGCTGTGGCTAATGAACTTGGTGTCTTACACAGACTCCACCCAGCAAAATTTTTGTCGCAATACTTAGGGCAGCAGTTTGACCTCTCTGCACTTGAAAATAAAATTAAGTAGCTGAGACATTCCAGTTAGTCACTGACAGAGCTTTTAATGATTTTAAATTAGAAGTTTTTAAAAAGAGTCCTTGTGGTGTAGATCAGGGAATTCCCAGAAATAGATACCATTTTGAATATTAAAAAAGACACTGAGGATTTTTTTCTGGTGAAACAATACAGTACTGAAAGCTGTTCTGTCACTGGGAAATTCCACAGTAAGTCTTCAGGCTGCTATCTCATAGCAATGCGTCAGTGGAGAGCTCCTAAACTCAAAGTGAAAAATAATATTGGCATTTGTTTCCAAAGGAAGTGATAAGAATCTTCTTGTTAACTGCAATAAAATAATTCAGTTATGCATCTGGACTGTAACAGCAAGATCGCTACCTGCCTTGATCCTGTTAGGTGTGAGGTGCTGGTCTTCCATTACTTTCATCCTTATTTGAGCAGTCAAACTGAGAAGGGAACATGAGGGAGCTGTACTGTGGTGTGCTTTTCAGAAAGTAATGTGATACGCTCTCAGGCTCTCTTTAGATTCAAGTAGTGCCATGCACAAATTCAAGCAATACTTTGTCTCAGTGGCCTCTTTGCTATTACTCTTTAGAACAGCGCTTGAGCTTCACGTATTGACCAGGATTTTTGGTGGCAGAAGGACTAAATCCTGTTAGGCCAGGACAGGATTGTACTGGAGCAGTTTTAAAGAATCTAAAGATCTAGGTTATGTAACTTAGAGAGCTGAGGTGAACTTCATGTTGCTCTGGCTCTTCTGTTTTGATATCCATGGGATCAGTCCCTTTGGTTCAATTTCTGTTCTTTGTCTCCGCACTTTCCAGTCATGTTTGTTCGAATTTTTCATGCCAGCTGAGTTTCATTGACCTGCAGATAACCAAGCATGCAGATAGAACATCTAATTTTTTTTACAGTGCCCTCAACATCAAGCTCCAGAAAACACGTAGTATTAGTTATCACAAAAGAATCCTTTTTATAGACATTTAAAGTGCAAGTTATAGCTAACTTGTCAAAAGGGTTGCATGCCCTGAATGTGCAAATCAGGCACAAAGTTGCCCGTGCCTGTTATGTGCTGTTTCAGTATGCCAGGTGTTTGTAAATAATCTGCTAGCAACTGTTCAGGGTTAGTCTTTGTGTTCTGTAATTCATTGCGTACAGGACTTAGATGAAAGGTGGGAATGAAAGAATGCCAGTTTGTTGGCAGGACTGTGCACTTTGGCATGGAATTGGAAGTTCTCATGGGTTGGTCTTTTTTCAATACAGATAAGAGGAATGGAGGAAACTTCCAGCAGTGGCAGCTGTTGGACAGAATACTCCAACAAATCGTTCTTCAAGATGAACGAGGAGATGATCCAGATATAGCTCCATTGGAAAACTTCAGTGTCAAAAATATCATTAAAATGTAAGCTGCATTATTATTGTTTATTTCTTTGATGCAGGTATAAGGATATAATCAGTATGCAGGTGCTTAAGAAATAAAATATCATATGTAAGGACTTTCTTATTTCAACTTACAGCTTCTCATTGTCTTGTTAAGTAGTTAAGTCTTCTAAGCAGTTTCCTTCTAATGACATCTTAGCTTGGCAGTATTTTCTGGCAAAGTCCTTGTCTTTGACTTCTACTAAATGTTAATCTGGTTAGAAGAGCAGAAAAAATGGTCATGATTTTATAACAAGGCTTCCTCATGTGCCTTTTTTCATTCAGGATGCTCATGAAAGCTTTCCTTGATACTAAAAAAATAAAAATAACGTCATCATCTCTATGTAGATGCAAACCCCTCACTAACGAGAACATGGTTTAGAAAGATTGCAAACAGGGGAAAGCAGTCCCCACTTGGCACACAAAATCTCTTACCTCTTCATAAAATGTCTGTTTGCTCTCACCCACAGACTTGGTTGAGGGCATTACCATTATTTTTTCCCATAGGATGCATCATTTGAGAAGTCTAGCTACATGAGCTGGCTCTCATCTCCACTTCCCTGTTCTCAGTCCTTTTTTAGCCAAACTTTTGGATTCTTCATTTCATCCAACTGCCTCTGCAGGTAATTCATGGCCCATTACCCTTCTGAATTATCCACTGAAAAGAACATTTATAGAACATAAGTCCTATATGAAACTAAATGCTCCTGTACTAAATGTTTTACAGTTCCTCTTGTTACAGGCGTGAGCCAAAATCGAAACTGGTTTCTTGTCATGGAAAAATACAGTGATGTTGGATACCAGACTTCATTGTAGATTTCATGCCTGATCTTCCCTTTCTACTTTCATAGCTACTCCTCGTTCTGCATATCTAATCAATCCCCAGCATGCCCTGCATATTTTCTGTCAGTAATAGGAAATAGCTGTGCCAGTATGAGATATGAGAATTGCCTTGTTGCTGATATATTACCCAATAGAGAAGTGTTCTTCCTCCTTGTAAGAAAGAAAAAATAGAACCACAAAAAGTAGAAAAAAACTATGGCAATCTGGTCTCATATTAAGGATGGGGTAATTTGTAACCCATAGCAGCTGTGATTATTTGTGATGACTTCTCTCTTTCAAAATAAGTAGACTTGGCACTTTGAGGGCCTTACCTGAAGATAGGAATGTATCAGGACTTTCTTCCCCAGCCGTTTTTATGACATTGAGTAACAGTGCATTATATTTATATTAGCTGTAGGCTAGGGAGCAGAATCTGGATCCAGAAGGACCGCTGATGTGATCCTGTATAAACTTGTACACTTAACAGGTTGCCTTTTGCTGATCACCACATATAATGGCCACTTGCCTTTCAACCTGGGTAGCTCAGAAAAAGTTTAAATGATCTCATTTCATCTTTCAGGCTGGTGAATGAAAATGAAGTCAAGCAGTGGAGGGATCAGGCAGAGAAGTTCCGGAAAGGTGAGTGCATCCTCTGTGCTTGGGCAGGCAGAAATGGAGGCAAGACTCCCAATTCATTCACAGACCAGCGAGCAGCAGAGCTGGGCACAAGTTTTCCTTTTGCATTCATTTTGTGTCATGGTGAACAGTTTATGTGCTTCAAAGGATGGGGGTTCCCTCAGTCCTCACATGAAGTGATTTTACAGTCTAACTGAAACTTGGGCATTGCTGTCTTGATCACTGAAGGTCATTGTCAAGACAGTCAGACTCTATTTTCTTTTTCTTGCTCTCATTATACATCCCTGCTTGAGCTGACAGGATTGTCAGCTTTATTTCAGCCTAAACGACATCTCCTTAGGGACTGTTCATGAGCTTTATTTCATCAGTCCCACTTGCATGTTCCCCCTAGACCATGCTGAGCTGATGAGCAGGCTAGAGAAGAAGGAGCGAGAATGTGAAACAAAGACCCAGGAGAAGGATGAAATGATGAAGACACTGAACAAAATGAAGGACAAGCTGCAGAAGGAATCCTTGGAGCTGCGCCAGACCCGAGACCAGATGAATGATCTGGTGGCTCAACTTAATGAGTTCTCGGTATGAGACTGGGAGTCTTCCCCATCCTTGTTTAAGGGCTGCTAACTAGTGAATGATGAACAAAAGCATATTATGCATGAATCACATCTGTGGTCATTATAGAGAATACTTAGAAGCTGCTCAGCTTTTAGCTGAGACCAAAATCCCTGAGCTGGTGGTATAGAAGGCTTAATGCATGGGCTGCTCCATTCCTTCTCCTCAGCCGCCTTCCTTGCAGGAGCTGCTGAGGCACATGTGTCCTCCTCCAGCCGTAATTTTCACTGCTGAGTAGGGTGGCCCTGGTTGTTATTTCAGTGCAATAGAGAGAAACCTCCCTGATACAAAAGTATATAAGAAACGGGATTCCTATCATGCTGCAAGAGCATCTGAACTGCCTTGGAATTCTGCAGAAGTGGCATTTGCAGATGCTCCCTCCTGTTTGGTGCTCCTTCTATCCCAGCAGTGTGCCTGAGCTACAGCTCACCAGCCCTGAGAAGTTAGACACTGCAGAAAGCAGATTCATTCCCTCCTCCCGTCTCCCACTTTGCATTAGTGGGGCCTAATGGCAGGTATTCAGTGTTTCAAACCCTTAGCTTTTAAACCCAGGAGTTCAAAAGTTCATAAGATTGAACTTTTCTCTTTTTTCATACGTAAGGAGAAAATAATACATTTTGGCTTCTTTTACTAGCTTTCTGTTTTTCTGAGCCATTTATGGTTCCTTTTTTCAAGCTCTTCTCCACAAGTCCAAGGGCTTGAAACTTTCTCTTAAACGAAAGCTGAGATTCCTCCCTTTATTGCATGGCTTTGAGTGCAGGAGGCTTTAAAGAAAACATCAAATATTTTGAGAGTCGTAATAAAATCACATCAGCTGGCAACACGGAGTTATTGTGCCTTTTAAACTGTTTGCTTTCTTTTTCTCTGTGTTTTTTATTTTCCAGCAAGGGGGCAACATTTCCTTCCCACCCCCACCACCTCCTCCTCCAGGTGGCCCATTAGCTTTGTCCTCTTCTCACATGTCTGAGAATTTGCCACCGCTGCCACCTCCTCTGCCTTTCTCCAGCTGTCCCCCTCCTCCTGCTCCACCACCTCCTCCAGGAGGGCCTCCTCCTCCACCAGGAGCACCACCTTTCTTCAGCATGGGGGTGCCACCCCCTTCAACAACCACCTTCAGCACCGGTGGCCCCAGTCTGAAGAAGAAATCTATCCCTCAGCCTTCACATCCACTGAAATCCTTCAACTGGGCTAAGCTGAGTGAGGTAAGAAACTGCATTACCCAATTAGTTTACTGTCTGAGTATACCCCAATGTTGATTAATGCCACGAAATGCAAAGTGATAGAAGTGGCTTTCTGTGGGCTGTGGTCAGTCGGAGTCATTACTTGTCTTGAGGGAGTCTCCCCAGGTCTCCAGCAGTGCAGCACATTCCCTGTGATGAGCAAAGCGCCGGATAGATTGAGCTGCATAGATCTGGGCATGCAAATAATCTGGTTAAGCAAAGCTGTAGTGGGGCTGAATACGTAAGTCAGAGCTGGACATCTCCAGGACTGGTGTGCCAGAACTGCCCTCACTTGTGCACCAGGGAAAAGGATGACCACAGCCAGTGTGGGCAACACATGGTGAGAACCATTTGGAAAGCCAGCCACCTCTACTCTGGCAGGAGCCATCACCAAGGCGAGAAAGGTGTCCTGATTCTCCTCACTGTTTGTTCATGGCCGTGAGGGAAGCTTCCTTTCTCTTTGAATGGTTAGAACTCTGTCTATTGGTGATAAAACTCCAGGTTGGTAAAAAAAAAAAATCCCAGAGGACTTGGATTCTTCCTGTTGCACTTATTTTCTTCTGCCTTGGTTGTGTCTCCTTCCCCTTCACTTCTCTCTCTCTTCTCTCTCTCTCTTTCCCTTCTTCTTTTCCCTCTCCTTCTCTTTAGGTCTTAATTTTTTTAACTGATTTAGAAGGAAAAAAAGTGTCTGTGTTGAGTTTGGATTGCTGCCTAGAAACCCAGGTTCTCTTTTAGACTGAAACTCACCCAGGGCCCAACTCCGGCATTTGGAATGAGTGTCCAGGGACCTCTGGAATGCCACAAGAATTCTCTCTCCCCCTCTCCCCTTTTCTTTAAAATAAAGTGAAGTGAAATATTTGCTGCACCGTCTGTGCTTGTCTGTCAAGGCCACGTGGGGGGTGTGGGAGAGAATGTAAGGACGAGGATTTATTTTCCTTTGCAGAACATGGGACTTAGTGCTCTGAAGAAAAGAAATAATAACTAATATATGTATATATATGAATTTATATGAAAAAGAGAGAGTCACAGGTGTTTCTGTTTAGTGTACAGTAACTGTAGGCTTATCCTGCCCTCTGGATAAGAGTGAAGGCAGCTGTGCTAATAAAATTGAAGACCTGGGTGGTGAGATGGCTAAAAGACACTATTTTGAGGAAGGCAAAACAGTTGGAAAAAGGGGCATAAGAGGGTGGGGTCTTCATTTTGGAGTGTCTGCCAATATTAGTGTTTTGAACCTGGTATGGTCTCTGCAAAATGGCAGAGGTTGTGGTGTCGATACAGGTGGCTCACGTTGTTACTTGGGTTGCACTCCGTTATGGAATTATTTAATTTCACTGACTGTTGGAGAAGCAGATATGTTTTGGTCATCTTCCTCAGTTATCCTAGATTTCCTGCTTCAGTATCTTTCTGTTCACATGGATATGAATCCTCTGAGCACAAAGTCATGGGTAGGTTGGATGGGCCTCATCATGCCTTTTGTTACCTTTGCTGCAGTTCTGTGGTGTTCTCCTGAACTGAGCTGTCAGAGTAGCCAGACTTGAAGGAGTGAGGACTCACAACAAGCACACTGTCTGGGAGCAGCACATCGCAAGTTTTTGAGCCTGGGAAACTGAGGTTTGGAAGTGTGCATAGTATTTTTGTGGTTTGTGGTAGGGTTTAACTTCTGGTTCACGTGAACACAGTTTTTCCCCACAAAAACATTTTGAGGAACAATACATGAAATACAGCAAGGTGAGGGAGCGCAGTGTTGGCAACAGCTGTACATGAAGTTAGGGCTGCAATCAGGTAAAATATTCAGCTCTTAGTTACCTCTGCATACTGTTTAGACCACCCTCCTCTAAGCAATTAGTACAGAGTCTCTCTCAGGAGGATTTTCAAGTAAGTATGAAGATGATGCCAGGACTGAGGCAGCCCACATGGGAGCAAACTCCTCTTTGTCCATGCAGCCTGCCTCGAGGGAGTGAGGGAAAGCCAACAGAGGCCAAGAGGAGTGTGGACAGGGCTGGCTGAGAGGGATTTGTCTGCAATGTGCTTTCTCAGTAGTGGAATCAAGGCTATTCTCCAGGGCAATTCATATGACACCTTTTTTTCCAGTGCTGATTTTGTCTTTGGAAGGAAAGAAGTGAGCTTTGGGTGTTAGGAGAAATATCAAATATAGTAAAGCTCTTAGCAGTTGACAATAACAGATTGTCCACAGTTCCCATGGGCACCACAAAAAAAGGTTTGACTGGAAAAGATCTGTGCTTCTAACAAGGAAACTCCAACAGCCTACTAATTTCCATTGAGAATTAAGGACTTTGTGCTAGCTTTGATGTGAGCTAATGATCAGTGGCAAAGACATTTAGATGCCTGGATGGGCTGAGTTCTGATGAAGCCCTTCCACACCACAGATCCATTCATACAGCACTGTAGCATTGTCTCTGAATTCCATTCATGCAGCACTATAGTAGTACTGGTGCCAAGGATCTCTGTTTTTTAAGAAAAAGATATTGCAGTATAATCACTGTAATATCCTGGAAAGATTCCTTTCTTTGTTTCTGGGCAGCAAGGCTCTCTCACTCTGACTTTTACACAACACCAAAGGTCAATCAGGGACCAAACATTTATGGTTAATCCAAGCAAGGGACTGGTTTCAAGAACACTGAAAGTATGGATTAATAATTACCTATTTAATAAATATAAACATATTGATTTGAAGTTCTTAGAGTAAATCAAGTCAACCTTCATCTGCTCTGCTTGTTATTTCATAGCTGGAGATGCAGCTTCCCATCAAGTGTCCTGGTAATGACCCTCATCTGTGATGTCAGAGAGGCTTTCTTTAGCCAGCCCTAAATAGATCTGACTGAAATAGTTTCATAAGAAAGGTATTTGTTCTACATACCATATAGGAATTTTTAAAAAAACCCAAAACACACACATCAAAACAAACCTAAACCACCAAACCCAAACCCCCAAAACAGCCGGTTACATAAACAGAAAATGTTCATTTTGACACTAATTTTTTAAAAAATGTTTCTGTAATGTTATCAATTATTCTGATTTCTGGAACTTTCTTCCTAAAAGTGGCCTGAGGTTTATGGTGTGAAATGATGAAGGACTGCTGCTAGAGATTGAAAGTTAATGGGAAGAGTTCTCCAAAATCTCATTGTAAAGCTACTCGTAATAGGTGTGGTGGTGCCTACGTCTACAATGAGATAAAACAGCTGTCTTGATAAAAAAACAGGCCAAAAATACAGCTTTTGCTTGAAGTGGATTTTTCTCACACTGAAGAAAGGATCTAATATCAAGGGAAAAGTTTGGAAAATGTACTTTGTTCATATCACTTTTCAGATTTGTAATGGAATTCTGAAATAAAATTTTAAGTTTCTTCCACTTGTCTGGTTAATATTCTACAAATATTAACCTACTAATAAGCAGGATTGCCTGCTCCAGTATCCACAGAACACTCATCGTTTCCATGGTTTCTCTGGACCTGCAGGTCAAACAAAAGTACTATAAGTTTTCACTCATGCTGTGAGGTTACTGAGGCATGGTGGACTTTGATGGCTTCCGGAATATCATTATTTACCCATCAGGGTAAATAAAATCATCCTTTAGACGTAGCAGAGGACAGCTTGATATGATTTGTAGCGCCACGAAACGCTGCCATTTTCTAATGTCGTTAGGTCTGTCAGCAAGCTGGGATTCGCTATAGAGGTGGAATGATGCAATTGCTACAGCAAGTGAATTGTTAAACGCAGCATACCAAAGACTCAGCTTGACAGAGCAAATGCCTTCTCAGTACTTGTTCTCATTATAAAATGTTTCCTAACCTGGTATGTGTCACCATTTCGTTAGAGGATTCTGGGAAGTACAGTTCACAGGATTTGCTTCTCCAAGTGGGCCAAGACTTTCCAAAGCACAGGAACCACAGATCTTGGAAGACTTGTAGAATGAATAAATGAATGAATAAATAAATAAATAAAGACGGTGGGAAAAACATTACAGACAAAATGACTGCTCTCTGTTTTAAGTTTCTTTTTTTTTTTCTTTTTAAGGGCAGAGAAGGAAAAAAAAAAGAAGAGAAGGAATAAAGAATTTATTTTTAAATTGTTATTTAGGGACAATAAATATTTTTATGGTGCTGAGGGAATCGTTTATCATAGCAACCACATTATGCAAGTCTGTTTCTCTTAAAATGCTGTGTCTTCTCTGGCTGATGACAAGGATTAATCCATAACTGTGTAAACTGTGTATCAGTGTAGGAATTTATCTGGCAGCAACATGAAAATTTTCAAGGGCAGAACTTATAGCAGAAATAGAAGGGACAGGCCCATTGCAAGTGTTATGTATAACAAAGGTTGTTTATACCTCTGGCCTGCCTTGATTTTTCTTTGACTGCATTAGCCCTAAATGGATTGCTTTGGTCAAAGTTCTGTTTGTGCACGCCATTGCAATGGGTGCTGCTTTGGAATTTGTCTTTCTGCTACAAGTAGCATACAAACCATCCTGTACAGGACCAGATACAACCTAGCTCTTAAAATGAATCTGAATTGAAGTTGGAATCATTTTCAGTGGGTTATTTTCCTGGGAAAGTAAGGGGAGAACTGCTCTCTGCACTCCCTTTCTGAGTCTCAGAACTTCCTGTTTTGGCACCTTTGCAGTTCATTCAGACTAGACAGTTCTGTGGGACATTTTTGCTGTTCTTGCCGTTAATGAGGAAACCTCACTCCCGTGAGATTTTTGGAGCTGGACAGGTAGATGGGCAAGATTCATGTAGCTGTCTCTTGAGTCACATCCAGCCTCTGCCAAACACAGCATACAGCTTTTTGGCATCCTCAGGGCTCTATCCCAGTGATGATTCTAAAGACTCCTGTCAATAAATATTCTACCATTTCAGTGTTTGATTGGAGAGTCTGAAACAGTGAGGCACTCAGAGAACTGCTCTGCTGTTCAAATACATCCCTCAGGATTTATAATTCATGGTTTACAAAGCCAGCCGGGAAATTGAATGAGAATGAACACTCTGCCTGGATGCTTCTGGCTAAGATTGGCAGTGGAGTTCAGGGCTAGGATAAAAAGAAAATTAATTTTGTCTCCTATTGCTTTGGCTGAGATGAGCCTCCCAGACTTGTTTGCCATGTTACAGTCGCATATTCTTCCTGCTGTGGAAAGAAGAGCCACACTGATTGCAAAGGATGATACAATGATGTTGGTGAGCCTGCTCAGGGATGGGTGCTGCTCCCATCTGAGATATGCTCTCACTGTAAATAGCACTGCAGACACCCCTCCTTACCCTCAGGCACTCACAGGCTGCCTCTGGAGAACGGGTGTTGGTTTTCCTCCACAGTGTCTGCCCTGCCAGGAATTTTCTCCAGAACACTTCACACTTTTATTTCCCCCTCATTTTATCCTCATCCGGCTTTTTTCCTTGCTCCTTGAGCCTTGTGGCTTAGCACACTTCCCTCATTCCTTTTGATGACTCTGAATGGGAAGTAGAGCCTGTTCCTAATTAGTTCTGATAATGAAGTGTTAACGCACTTTGCTGTGTAGGTACAAGTCAGATACTTCAGAGCTGGAAGCTGTGTGAGGGTTTCATTTCTATTGCTTGTGGTTCCTGGCTTTCTCTGCATCAGTGTTCTGCTGGCTCTTCATCTCCTGGGATTTGCTTAGGTCTTTTTACAATTCCTTTCATCCATTTCTTTTTTTCTTTTAATAAGCATTTTCATTATTTTTGCAGTTAATACAGTACAATAAATATACACTTCATGAACTAAATGAACTGAAGAATAGTGGAGTCAGGTGTGAAGAGCACCCAAAGCTTGTCCCACACAACATGCACCTTAAGAGTCAGTAGGAAGGTGAAGGTAGTTTGATCTTTGTGTCCTCTGCCAGAAAGGATATCTGTCCTGAGAACGTCAGCAGGAGACCCAAGACCTTCACTTAGTTTAGGATGAGTGCTGATTAGTTAATTCATGTACTACAGGGGCATATTTGTTCTGGGGCTGGTGGACAGCAAGCAGGAGAAGTCTGTGCCTATCTCCCTTCATGCTAATCATGTGCCAAACGACTAGGATTCCTGGCATTCAGGATAATGTATCATCACAAGGGTTGTGAATATTTCCAGTTACTGTGAATGATGCTGTTTCGGTGATCTGGGTATAGTTTGTGTCTATCTGACTTGACAAAGACCTCGTGTGGACAAGGGAGTTCATGTAATAGGAAACAATTAGACTTCAAAGACTCAAAAGCTTAAAAATAAAATAAAATTTTAAACTACTTTCACAGGCAGGGAGAATGAAAACCACACACCCTTTAGGCTTTACAAAGGAACCTGGCAAAATTTGCAAAAGGGAAGATGTGTCTGGAGTTTGTCATGCATCAGTGCTTTTCCTAAGCTTTTTCCTCCTAATAGTAACACTCCTTTCAGCATGACCACAATCGTTGTGTTAGACAGATGGCCACTCTTGAAAGGAAATATACTGTGGGATCATGGATAATGCCTAAGATGTGGTCTGCTAGTCTTGGAATGTGCCTTTTCATTAGAGGCTTGCTGTGATGAAAAATACAAAATAGTATGTTTAAAAACAACAACAAAAACCACTATTTTTTTCTCCTTTGACTATTGAAACAAAGTATATCCTCTAAAATGACAGCAGTAGTACGTAGGAATGTGACCAGTGAGGAGAAGAGAGTGATCTATCCAAATGGGATAGGATGTCCTTAGCTAAATCCTTTTACTATCGTGTTAAAATATGTCCTTTTCTTTTAGGAGAGGATCCATGGCACAATCTGGAATGAGATTGATGATTTAAAGGCATTCAAGGTGCTGGATCTAGAAGATTTTGAAAAGATGTTCTCCGCGTATCAGAGGCACCAGGTAGGAGTGAACTCTTCCATACCTTTTCTGTCTTGAATTTCTGGAGGAGAAATGAACACATGACAGTGGTCTG
The DNA here is from genome assembly GCA_013397755.1 of Cnemophilus loriae. Taxonomy (NCBI): domain Eukaryota; kingdom Metazoa; phylum Chordata; class Aves; order Passeriformes; family Corvidae; genus Cnemophilus; species Cnemophilus loriae. The sequence goes on from VZTF01001657.1 coordinate 667,425, forward strand.
AGCCCTTGCCCACCTGCAGTCAGGCTGCATCATTTGATGCTCTGCCACTGTTTAAAAAATCTGAAGACCAAAAGAAGTTGGGACGGACACATGGGGCGGGGTCTAATCTGATCCGGACATACTGGATGCTAATGGGCAGCTCTCAGAGACAGCACCCACCAACAGGTAATGCTCTAGTTAATGTCGGTGGCCACTGACTCCCAGAAGCTCTGGAGCTTTATGTTTATACTTGTATATCAATCTTTCTGTTTCTCCCATTCATCTAGAGAAAAAAGGCTGTAGTTCCCTGAGTACTGAGCAAGGTGACTGTATTAGCTGTCTTTCATTTTGTCTATTTTTTCTTCAACAGCCAACTGCCTGAACTGGCTAGGTGACAGAAACTGTCTGAATTACAGATTGTAGAGCAAACAGCATACTTTAAAAGTGGCCATTTATTAGAATGTCTTTTTTCCCTCCTCTTTTTCTTGGAAAGCAAGTCACTTTCAATCTGTCTGTCTCCACTGAATGAGATTTAGCAGCAGACGGATTGTACTTTCACTCCTTGAACTCCCCCAGCTTTCCTTTGCTTTTGGAATATTTTCAATGCTGCAGATGCTGCAGAACTGGACCATTACTCTGAAGTTTTAGGAAAAGACACAGACCGGACTGCCATAAACAACCTTTATGATTATTCCTCACAGTGATGATAACTACTTCATTAACTTACTCAGTACCTTACAATTAGCAGTCCAACCCCTTGTCTTTGGATTTTCCATCTGCTCTCTCCTCTCTTTTGTTTTTCTGTCTAATCCAATAAACATAATGAATAACTCTTCTTATTTACTAGCTCACAGCCACATGGATAGACTGTGAAGAATGCGATGTTAACTGTTCTATGATGAGGTTTCATTTCTCATTCTGCTTCTGCAAACAGCTGTTGCTGTTTCAGTGGGTCCTTCTCTCTTTCTGTAAATCCCATTCCTTGAAACAAGATCTTAATTCACAGAGGGGAAGAAAGGCACAAGAAACTTCAGTGCCGTTATGAGATTGGACTTAGACCCTGTCCCAACAGTTTCCATTCCAGTGTTTCAGGTGCAAACATTGCAGCTTCCTCACTGGAAATGACCCTGCAAAGCCTTACTTGTCCCCAAAATCCAAAGCCAAAGCTGTCATGGTCTCAGTTAGAATTATGTTTATGGCTATGTTACCAATCACTGGAAAGCAGCCTGAGCTATTCAGCCATAAACTAACCTGACCCTTACCCTGCCTCTGTGGGTCTCTGAACAGTATTCTTCCGTCCTCATTAAACACACTTTATGACAGTGGCTCCAGACACTAGAGTAACACTTATGTAAGCTACTTGTATTTTTGTACAGTTAGACGTCTTGCTGCCCTTCCAGCTTTTGGTGAGGTTTTTACATTGTTCTGGGGTTTTTTTCCTCCTTAAATATTGTGTTGTTATTACTTTATGTGGTACTTTCTTTTTCATCCATACTTGCTCCAGTGTGAACTGGATTCCAGTCAACGAGTCCTCATCAATTTTCTTTTTTTTTTTAAAGACCGGGCAACAAAAATTGCTTTTGAATTAAAAATTTATGAGAATTTTTTCATTTCACACTTAGTCTTTTCTCCTCTTTTACTTTCGGAAATATTCCACTCTGACCAAGTATGTGTTTACTCTGGGTTTGTGACTTTTAAACTTCATCCAAATGTCTGTAAAGAAAAATGTCAATGCAAAGCCTTGCTCCTTTGCATCTGAAATGTTGAATGAGTAGGGATAAAGACATTTCTTTCTTTGCTGTTATTAACATGATCTTCATGGTTTTTCCAGTTTCATTTACATTAAACGATTTTTCTGTTTTCCTGATTTTATTAATGACAGAGGGTCTCATCTCCTCTCTCAAGCTCAGTGTGTCCTTTTTGGTGGCTATGAGGGGAAGCAAAATTGTCCAGTGTACAGAATGCTGGACCAATTATTCTAACACTTGTCTTTTGACCTTGCTCTAATCTTACTGTGTGATATTGACCTTTTGATTCAGTATAGCTGGTGTTTTCCTGGAATACTGAGTATGTCATGAAATAGTTGGAGTCTGTCTTCCAGAAGTGCTGTAAGGCCTCTTTGGCGGTTACTGAGTGCTTTCAAAATACTTGGCTACAAGTTGTTAAAGGGTATAATGTGCCATTGAAACAAGTTGTTGCTTGTTATATTTGTTAATACCCACAAACTTTGCCTGTGCATCAGGAGAGGAGAACTGACCCTCAAGTTAGAACCTTGGCAGTTCTTTCAGTAAGGCTCTGGACTGGATTTGTAAAGGTATTTAAGCATTATCCTAGTTAATATTTAAAGACCTAAGAGATTTATGCTTTGGAGACCAAATTTATTATTTTCAGAAAAGACCTAGGACTCTTAGTTCCCTGACATCTGCTGACTTAAAATATGCAAAGAAATGCTGAAGTACCTTTGAACCATCTGGGCCAGTATTACTTGCTAAGCATTTTATGCTCTTAGAAAACAGTGTGTATCTAAATTCAGCTGCCTTGTTAAACTTGGTATCTTTCTCTGTGCTAATTTTTGGCATGTTTCCTTCTTCGTTATTTGCGACTGCTGCCTGCATAGGACCTGCTAACTAACCCCTCCTCCTGCAAGCAGGTGAGTATCATTGTCTGCTTCCTGATGCTCTTGCCATGTGTGTGAAGGTGAAGTCCTGGACCATGCCATTACGGGGTCACAACTCAGCTCATCCTACTCTTTCATATGCCCTTGCACTCTTCTTTCTTGATGGGGAAGGTGGTACAAAGAATTCTTTTAGCTGTATTATCTCTGTGATAGGAAGTGGTTCTTGTTCTTTCACTTGCTTATATCTCACTGCTGGTGTCTGTAGTCCCTTTTTTTATGATCCTGAGGAAAAAAGACCAGGGACAAAGAAAACTGTCAGTGTGAACTCTTTCTTAACCAAAGTAATAGTCTCTCTAGAGGAGAACAAAAGGGGCTCTCAGGGAGCCTTCGCTCCCACTGTTCCCATCTGTGTTCCTTCTGCTTTGGACAGTACTGAAGTCTTCAGGTGCACTTCCTAGCCGTAGACTTTCTGATAAAGGAAATATTTCTTTGCACAGACCTGGGCACTTTGGCAGAAGGATTTGTGCCATCTGAGGAGCAGAAGAGTTCAAATGGACAGCTGAAACCCTCAGGAAGTTCAGCAAAAGATTAAAATGGTGTTTAGATAGAGATACTGGATTATGCACGTCTTTAAACTGGCTACCTCTCAATTTATTTATCATCTTAAGCAAAATTCTTGGCAACAGTTTTGGTAAGAGTGATGACATTGAGACAGGGTTGTTCAGATGTGATCATATGTGTCTCTGGTGGCTTCAGAAGAAAGTAGTTCTCACCATGAGTGCTCAGGGAACTGTATTTGGAAAGTCTAGTCAGGACTTTTGCCACATGGGGGAGGCTGACATGGCGGCATACCAAAACAAGTCAATATGGTAGAAGTAGTTTTCTGAAGTATTGATAATTGCCAGAAGCTAGGGTGCTGCCATGGTACGAGTCTTCAGCTAACCAAAATCAAATCGTATTTGAAGCAAGGCACCAATATGATGAACAAATTCCACAGGTGTAGTCATTTCAGCACTGAAATTTTAGTCGAGTTTTGAATTTGCAACTAAAATATCAAATCTGAAATACTCTTTGGAGCACATAACCTAGTGTTATCTCAGATGAGAAGCCGGTAAAGAATGATGGCATAAAACTTGATCGTCTTGTCTGTCGGGTTGACACCAGCTCCAGTTGTTCTTGCTTTCAGGGCTTGGGCTCTCTCACAAAAGCTAGTCACCACTGCCCCCTGGCTCCTTCTTTTCTGTGTCAGAAAATGTGGATATTCCATATGCAATCTGTTGTCCTTCAGCTAAGCTTGGAATCTGGCTTTGGTAAAACCTGAGGGTCTACTGCTTTTGCTTACACATAACTCCAAGTAACTATAAATACCTCTCTCCTCAATATGAATTGAAGAGGATATAGTTTTAGATGAGTCTAGCCCTTATGACCAAGGAGTGGGCCGTGTCTGAATAGTTCAAGTTATTCATCTGTGTTGAACCCTGTGGGTTGGGGAATTGGAAATGACATGGAGACCATTATATTGATTCCTGCTGGATGGCTTTAAGGAAAGCTGGCTAAACCCCCCACTTCACATACATAGCCAAAGGCTGAAACTCCTTTTTTTTCCCTTGGGATAGGTGCTGTTTGCCACTATCCAGGTGTCCTTGTCTGCAAATGTTAGCTAGTGAGGAACAGTGAAGCCTTTAAACCAAGAGCACAGACCAGCAAGTAGCTTTCTTCCCTTCAACAGCTGCCCATCTCCGTATTCCCTTGTCTTCCTCCCCACAAACTGAGAAAACTTAGGAAAACTGAAATCTCTACATGCCAGATTATACTCAGGGCTCTTTTGGTATTGTTAGTTATTCTCTCAGAAATAATAAACTTACCCAATGCCAATTTTGTCTTTTTTGGAACCACTATTTGATATATTGAGTAGCGTTGCAATTTTCATTCTGCCAAGCTAGATGCTTTGGGCACATCTAGCAGAACTTAATGAGTGCATGTCTTCAGCTGGTGCATTGTACCTTGTGCTTAAAAATGCCACTTTCTATTGGTGGTGGCTCACTGCAGCACTTTTGGACATGGCTGCATGAGTGCTTTGTACATCCAGGAGCAACACAGATTTGTGGTAGCTGGCTGTAACAATAACTGAAATGACAACTAGCCATATGAACCTATGATTTACATTGAAATCTCAAATACTTGGGTGTCAAAATCTCTTTAGAGATTAGTCATGCCGATATAAGTAAGCCTTGAGTTTCAAGACCTTGAGTCCTGAGAGTGAATTCTGGGAAGCACCCATTCTGTATGCTTGCCATGCTCTGACATGTTTCCTAGGTATCTGCTATTGACCACTCCCAGGGACAGGATTCTGGGGTAGATGGACCTTTTGATCTGACTCAGCATGCGTGCTGTTATATGCTAAAAAAGAAGTCATGTTGCTTATTTGATGGGTGCATTCAAAGCTATGTTACACTGATAAATCTCAAGGCCTGACAATATGGATATCATGAAAAAGGCGTTTTTAAATGGTTCCTGCAGCAGTTAGCTGGGAAAATAAAAACTGGATGGTCAGACTGAGTTTGCAAATATTTTATCTCTGTATGTTATGACAGATGTTCTGGACTGGATTTTCTAGGTTTTTTTTCAGGTGATGAGTATGGCAATGGGGATATACAGACAACTTTGGAAACGGGTGATTTCTGTACAATTAAATGTATTAACTAGTTTTTAAAGAAAAGATAGTTTAGATGTAAATTTTTACCATTTATTAAGATATATTTAGTAAGATAAATGCCATTGTGCCCTACTGTTTGCATCTCTCATATAATATGGATTGGTCAGGTCCAATGGCAGTCATAAGACATAACAGAAGGGGTTTTATTGCTTGTGCTTGAGCCTTTCAAGAGTGCTGTGTAATCCCTGGAGGAGGCATCTGCTGAAGGATATGCTGTGACACCAGTGGGCTTCATCATAATGTGCCTGATTCTCCTATCATGCCTGTTTTTCACATTAACATAACATAATTGTTGGTAGAGTGAGTCCAATAGGTCAGAATCAGGTCCAGTATTTGGGATCAGAGGTGATCTTATAGGTGTTAATGAATGATTTCTGTTTGTCTAGTAACGCAGGATCTACCTACATGCTTTCTGCCTTTGTCTCCTTTTCTTATCATGTGGGAGGATTTTTCTAGGTTGGGTTGGGTTTGTTCATTACATTGAGCTAAGTCTATCAGTCTTCAAGGAGAAATATAATACTGATTGTTTTCCCTCCCTTTTGAAATACATGCAGAAAGAGATGGGCTCAACAGAAGATCTTTACCTCTCCACACGAAAGGTGAAAGAGCTCTCTGTGATTGATGGCCGGAGGGCCCAGAATTGTGTCATTCTCCTTTCCAAGTAAGTGTGCTAAGCCTTAGCTCATAAGGTGTGTCATGATCAATGCAGGGGCAAGAGGGGATGAAATTAAACAAATGGATGTTTTTCTTTTCCCAACTAGACCTGCTGTTTAATACCTGCAGAGCCTCAGATAAATCTCTCTTACGGTGTCGTAAAAGCACGTCTCTCATACATATTATCTCTCATACATATTATAGAAATATCCACACACACACATTTTGTGTGTCAAACAGGCGGGCACCAGCTCATATCTGAAGACTCATCACCAGAAAGTGGTCACTACTCATTGGTAGATGGAAGCAGCTGTTTGGCACTGCTTGCACTTCACTATAAGTGGTGTGTCCCCCATGTTCTGTGTATGTCATTCATCTCTGTTCTGTGCGTTTCTTTCTAAATATTGCTCTGACCATCTCCCTGGAATACAGCAGAACTGAGTGTGATGTTAATTTTTGACTTGTGGTGAGAACAGTGGTAAACATAGGCATTCATATTCAAGACCCTGAGATGAACTCAGCTGGTTTAGAGCGTGGTGCTAATAACATCAAAGTTGTGGTTTAAATTCCTGTATGGGCCATTTACTAAAGAGTTGGACTCAGTGATCCTTGTGGGTCCCTTCCAACTGAGAATATTCTGTGAAGAATTAAATCTTCTATTTGTAAATCAGGTTTTTGAAGCCAAGAGTTGCCTTTGTGTATTCCTGCAATGACTAATGCATTCAAATGCAGTGACATCAGGGCCCTCTGTACTTTTTCATGTCTTTCTACCAACATGAGTACTGGGTGGGAGGTCTGTCACTATCAGATTTGCGCAGACACTGATCAAACTGAGAAAGCTGCCTTTCCTACCAGAGGAGGGACAGGAAGGCTGGAGACAGAACCTGGAAAAGCTGTGGCAGTACTGAGCAGCAAAACTGTTCCACTGAGCAGTAGGAAATATGGGTTCATATGGATGTGATGGTCATCTGCTCTAGCAAGCTAACAGTTAAAAGCAAAGTTGCAGCCAGACCACCAGGACTGGAGTAATTTCTTCCCCTTGCTTAGTGAAACCCACAGAGGCTCTCATTATGCGACTTATGTGGCATTAACCTGCATGTCAGCAGGACCCCCACCATCCAAACCTTCAGTGAGGGAAAGGCTTACATTTCTCTCTCTGCAGCAGTTGCCAACACGTCTTTGCTGGTGTTGGCAGCTGACTGAGGCTGGGGCAGAGGAATGGGGAGGCATAAGGGCAACAGGATTTTCATGCTGTTTGAAGGACCTACTAAATTGTGTCTGGGATTCAGATTAACTCTGTAAGCAGGTGGAACATTTCCTAGAAGTGGTAACATCATGTGTGCAGTTGGCTGGGCTGAGGAAGATCCAGGAACATGGTCCATGACTTGGTATGGCACTAGATATTTATTTGTAAAAATCTTCTGTCTCCGAAACAAAAGCAATGTAGACAGCAGCAGTGCATGTTTTTCAACATTCACTTCCTCTGCTGTACAAATCTGGGCAATCATACCTGAGAAGAATCCTCTCTATACAGCAAGAGAGAAACGACAGTTTCTGTGTTTTTCTTTTTGCTGTCTCCAGCAGCAGGGTCATTGGAGCATAAACCTTGCACTTCAAGATACATAGCATGGTGCATGCGTTCCCTCCAGGTGTGCTATGAAGTTAGTGCACCTTGAACTGCTAGTCTAGACTCAAACCAGAGGTGAAAAGCTGTGTTTTGTGACAGTCAGCTTCTCCACTAGGAAACATCCTGCTCTTGTTGTTAGCAGGTCTAACGTGGATGATAGACATTTGGGGACTGAGGTGTCCCTATGGAGCCTGCAAGTTTGCACTGTGCCCTGTTAACTTTGCTGCTGTGATATTGGAAACACCGACTGCCAGGGCTATCCCACTGGATTAGATAATTTAATGTTTGTAACAGATAGTGTTATACCCAGAATATCAGAAATATCGTACAGGTTGGCCCAGGATTGGTATTCCTCCCCAAACTTCCTTTTTAAATGCAACCAGAAAAGCAAAAATATTTGTGAACTAAAATAGCACCTTTACATTCTTGCCTCTTTTTTTGCTGTTTGTCGTTATATGGTTCTAATATTTAAGACAGGAATTGGGAGGAATGGCTGCAGATGATAATTGAAGGGGCTTTATGACCCCTTTGCAGGTTTTTTTCAATACCCCACTTCTTTTTCCTTGAGGTTAGACCCTGAAGGAGAGACACTCCCAGCCAAATCATCCCTGCTTGCTGCCATGCACTTGCTGCCCCTGCAGCACACCTCACACGTGTGCATGGGGATGTGCACACATGCAACGACAAGAGTTTTAAAGCTGGTGACAAATAAAAGGAGTTTGTGCAACCCAGAGTTGCAGCCCCAGATTTCAGGTTGCCACAGTATCTGCCAACAGCTGTTTCCAATTGACTCTTACTGTGCATATATCCCTGCAGTTTATTCCCCCCTTGTTTACACTAAACCATCATGTCCTTTAAAGTAAAATAGCTGCATGGGTTGGGTTTGCTTTCCCTCCCCTACTCAAATGTTTTTGTTTTACTAACACTGTGTTAGAAGGGGTCAGGCAGAGCTCATATTTCATATGGTCCAACAAGCCAAAACCTAGCAAGAATGAGAAATAGATGTCTCTTGCTTTCTTTTGCGGAGAGACTGCAGCATGGTAGGCTGAAAGGAGATGAAAATTGAATTGCTAGTTGATTTTCACTGACATTTAACAAATTCATAAACATTCCTCCCCAATCTCATCTCTATTTCCATAAAAAAAATCTCTTTCAACTACTTGATAGTAGCATCTTTCAGTTTTCCTGCAGAGAAAGGATTAAATTGTCCTTGTTTAATAGAGCCTGATGGATCTGAAACAAACCTCTGTTCCATAGGCCATCTTCAAAGGCTTGAAAAACCATAAGTTGAGTTTATCTCACAGTGCTTCCAGTAGGCCATAGTTCAACCAGGACATGGAACCATCTGTTTGTGGTGAGTTTGGGCAACCACCAGCTTCAAATTTAGCTTTCTTAATGGTGTTTCAAACATACAGTTACTTTTGTCACACTGGAAATCCGCTATCTCTCATGAATTTCCTGATGTCTTCACCTTCCACCAGGCTGGAGTTTTATTGTCAGACTTGTGTGATCTGGAAGAGTCATTCCAGATCCCCATGTTTCCCTGCTTTCACCTGGCAGCTGGAAATTTCTGACCTCTCTCACCATTATGGCTTCTCCCTGCCTCCATTACTTAAGTAATGGATAATATTTTCGCTACTCTGTTTTTGTAATGCCATTTCTTTAAATGTTCTTGCAGAACATGCCCAATATATGTATTGTTTACTGTCTTGCTCTGTGAAATGCTCTGCAGAAATTCAGTTCTTTGAGACATCCTGCTTGGAAGAAGGCTGAATGTATACTTATGGAACTTCTTTGTGCACATTATTTTGCATGAATTCCAGCAAAATAATAATGTCAGTGTTCTTCTGACATAATGTGATGTGTTTGTTATTCCTGTGGCCCAGTGAGTCAGCAGTAACCTTCTCAAGAGGCTGGAAACAGTAGGAGTGCTAGCAAAATGTCATAAAACCAGTAGCAGCAGAAGGCAGAATCTGACTACACAATAATAGTTTTAAATGTGAATGTGACAGTAGACAGGTACCAGCAGGCATTTTACCAAATGTTTGTGGCTTTGTCAGTTCAAACATCAGTAAGGGAGAAGAAAAAAGGCTTGGGCAGAATTTCCAATGAGAATACAAAAGAGATCAAGTATTTTTCTCACATCACTGGACCTCCTCAGTGCTTTTAAACTCTTTCAGTTGAGACATTAAGGGGACAAGCTATTCAGCCAATGTCAGTCACCATGTGCTGGCTTTGCACTGCCCCCAGTCTATGTGTGCCTTTCTGCCATGTGACAATTCAGTGTTCACCCTTGTTTTAACGTAAATTTGAAGCAGTATGATATTCTGGAGTACAGGTCGTATTTTGAGACAGAAACAGCTGATTGGACTCAGCAGTTGTATTGAAAAACACTGTATTGAAAAACACTGGGCAGTAACCAGTGCCTACTGGTAGATTTTCTGGGTTTAAATAAAGGTCCACAATAAACGGGTTTACCTGCTATGCTGAGTATGATACTCCAAGGCAAACTGAACATGTTAGTCAGCACCATCCTGTCTGAGATCATAACTAGGAACCCAAAGGTAGGGTTGTGATGAAAGATGAACCACTGCCTCATCAATATCTCATGGTAATTTGGGGATTCCCATATTTGGTCCTGCTTTGCTCCTCTTGGCTCATAGTCATCCCCAGATCCTTCTTGGAAGGTAATTGAGAGTATTCAAATGCAAAGTTGCTTGGTTACTCATGAGCTTTTGTTGAAGGAGGACAAGAAAAGAAAATCCTGTTTCCTGCACTTGCCAGAATACTTTCACAGTGATGTTCTGAAAAGGCACTGGTGGATTTTTTTCTTTCCCAACACGTTGATATAATGGTGTAAGATGGACCTGGTTAAATGTCCCAGCTGTTGTCCCACGAGGGTTAAAGCACTGTTGTCTTCACTAATGAGATGAGTTGGCAACTGAGATAAGAGGATGTGGAAAGAGTGGCTGCATCTTTGTGTCTTCTGGCTGTGCAGTTAGACCAGCCTGGCTCCTGAATGCTGCTTCTGAGAGGAGGCCTTTATGAGGTAGCGACAATGGGTATTCCCAAAACATAGATATTGAAAAGCCTGCAGCTTGGGAGTTGTACAGCGCTTTAGGAGAGCTCAGGAGTTAGAGAAGGCTTATGTCTCAGTCACAAAGTTTGGGAATGAATTAACTAGTAGCCTGTGTGAAATGACTTGTGGAGATGGAGAATTCTGCAGTCAATAAAAGCTAGGATTTGGGTGAGCTGTACAAACTTAGGATGTAGCTAAGTATCAATCAGTGCCTCTCGCTGTCACAGCTACTACTGTTGGCATCTGTTGGAAGCACTGTAGTTCAGTAGGAGGTGTAAAATGTCCTTGATACATGATAATCAGTCCTCTTCTCCAAGGTTAAAGGAACAGTGGGTCTGTGATTCCTGTGGTATGGGAGCTTGACATAGCTGCAACAAAACTCCATTTCTCTGTTAGTGGGAAAGCATGCTTCCTTCTCAAAAGCTAAGAAAGATCCAAGGAACAAGCCCATGAAGTAACTCACTTTTTCCTCAGAGGGGGAGATGGTTAATGAGAGACAAGCATTTCGCTTTGATTCATGGGAGGGAGAAATGCAGGGGGGAGGTTACTGTGAGTTAAATCAATGGGCATATTTAAGGAGAAAAAATGAGCGAGCACTGGATGTCTGTAAGGGAAGTTGATGTAAAACTGCAACATGTCTCCCAGGCATGTTCCGAGTCAGGCTGCCGGCGTTCTCCAAGAGGACGAAACAATAAACCACTTGATGTCTGCAAGTGAAGCTGGTGTTAAATCAGTCGAGGTGTCCTGGGGAGATTAGTGATGAATTACTCTGCAGAGTCAATAGAGATTATTTATGAAGCCAGAGGGGTTAGAGGGAGGCAGGCTAAGTACCATATCAGAAGTTATTTGGTACTTGTTGAGCTTTAACATTGCTTGAAGATGACTCAAGCAGTTGGACTTCCATATGCTGCCACCAGATGTACGGGTGAGGGAAGAAGGAGGGAGTATGCTTGGTAAAGATCCTTTTCCTTCCTCATCTGACCAGTGTCAGGCTCCTGTTGAACAAAAACAGGCAGTATCTGTGCTATGAATGAATGTGCTGCAGCTGAGGAATGGGGCACTGTATTTTCTTCTGGTCACATTTACTTCCTGTGTTGTGATCCCAGGAAACGTGATTTAGAGAAGTGTAAGGCAGAGGGAATGCAGCTTGAACTGTATGCTGTTCCAAATTGAGTTACCTCCAGCAGCTGGAGGAAGAGTGCTTGGATCTGCAAAGCTTGTAAGAAAGTCATTGCAGCTTTCCAATAGATACCAAAATGTAATTTCTGAAGTGTAAATTTTTGGGCCATAATTCCACTTTAATTTTGCTGTCTCTCTCGTATGATTTAGGCTCTGAGAGATGCCTCTTTTCAATTTTAAATGGAAAGATTTTACGCATCCGCTTGAGGTTCTTCTTTAATCAGTTCACCTGTTTCTGTTTAAAAGCAGCACATCTGTTTCGCATTACTGCTGGCCATCTTTAAGATCTGCTGCATGGCTGGGCATGAGTTTTGAAAATACAAGAAGAATCATTTGATTAAGAATTCTTTGGCCAGTTATTCAGACAGTTTTTAAGTGGGAAGATCTGTGTTTTGTGTCATCGTTGCTTTCGAAATGCATCCTGTCCCAGAAGAAGAACAAGCCCGTTTTGGAAGAGTAAGGTTGTTCTGCTGTAAATCCTTCCATACTAATAATTAGATTGGTAATAATCTAGGACGCACACCTGCAGGCACCATGACCCTGCTGCAGTCCTGTAAGTGACCAAGTTAAACTGCTTCTCGGCAGGGGACTGCCAAGCCTTCTGCTTTTCTCTACTGTGGACTAAACCATTCAAACCAGATGTTTTTCTGCTGATGGCTGGTGGGGCACAGAATCATCCAAGAAATCGAAGTGTTTGTATAACTCTCTGTCCTTGGGGCTCTCAATTATTTTGAACAGAAGATGTTTTCAAGTGTATTTAGTGCTGATGAATGGCAGCAAACAGAGGAGCTTGGAATCCTTGGGCTTCTGGACAGAACAGCAAGATCAGTGGTAATATATGCAACACCGCTGTGTTGATGTACCTCAAACCTATTTATTTGGTCCTGTTTACTGCATCCCCAGACACACACAGAGGTACTTGCACTGCGTAATGGATGTTCAGTGAGTAATTGCTCAAGTTATTTGCATGGAAAACACATGAAACTCACCCTCATTCTTTTTAACCTCTGTGAAAGTAGCAAAAAAACCCCTCCACCCTGGTGTTAAGGTATTGCTGTATTTCATTCCCTCTCACACACTGTGTGCCTGTGTTACAAGATAAGTCTAATCTGCAGACTCCGGATTCTGGAAAATGCAAAGGTGCTCTCTAAAGGAAAAATAATCAACAAAATGTAGGACTTTAAAAACTTCAGGCACCAAATTGTTTGGGCATGTGAATATGTGTCTCCTAGGCACCAGGCCCACAGCACCAATTTCAGCCCTTCTCTGGTCACAGTGTTTGGTCAGTTCGGGGTCACATAGCCATGGACTTTACAATTCACTATTTAAGCCAAAAGTAACCCTTCCATTTTCTGATTGAGGCTGTAGAGCTTTATGCAGAACCTCATGTACTGGTTTTTTGATCCAGAGTCAAACTAATGACCTGAAGTAAAAAGTTTCCAACCTTTTCATTGTAAAACTTTTAATCCTTATATCTCATCCAAGCCTGGCCCAATTATGAAGCTTTTTTTGAAATTTGGTACTTTATCTTGCTTAGCTGCTATTAGTTTGCCCTCCTTGTGGAAAGATGACATGATGACCAACTTGGAAGACAGTAAGAGCAATTAGTTCAGAGATGTAATACTTACAAGATTTCAAATGTCTGTTGATTCATATTTTAGTTTCCAGCTGTTGGTCATATTGGGCAATATTAAAATAATTTTAAGTTTCTTAGATTTAGTAATATTTCCTGTCTGTAAAAATAAAGCTTTTTCTTTTGCTTTTACCTAGTTCCAAAAATATGATTCTATCCAAATGTCAATGGCAATGTGAAATTTCAATATGGAACTTCTTAGCACTGAAGACAAAAACATTTTGCTTCATGCATCAGCCTGTCTCTTATTTATATTAGCATTTTCTCTTTCTACTGTTAATTAATTATATTGATAGTAGAAGGTCCATGGAGACTGTAGATGTCACTCTTCAAATATCTCTTTTTACGCTCTACTGTTTCAGTCCCAAAACTGAGATTTTCGTGTGGATAGTCTTTCCTTTATGGTTCACTTCAATCTTCCCTATTCTCCTGAAATGACTGAATGTCATAGGTTGGAGTTGGTAGGGTAGAACTTCTCACTTGTGGAATTTTTTGTTGACATATGCTCTGAGAACCATCAAGTTCAAGTATCCATCAAGCAACATCTTGGTAATCACAAATTTTAACTCCTCCTAATCTGCCCTGGATTTCAAGTGGAAACCTTGAGACTTCTTTTCTTTTCTGATTTTGTGTTCAGTTGTAGCTGGTGACCCCTACTCATTGCACACAGATGGACAGGAGTAGGTGGTAAGGAGAGTGTAATCCTAGTACCTCAGATAACATTAAAAAGCTCTTGTTTTCAGAGCTCATTTCACACTGGACATGAAACATGGATATGCAGATGCTGTCTGTTCCTTTGTCATCTGTCACTGCTGACAGAATGAACTTACCAAGCGCAAGCAGTTTTCTTGCAAGAAAACCCTTTCTCAGTAAGGGAGTTTTCAGTCCCGTTATTTTTTATTCTGGGAGATGCTGTAATATTCACAAGTCAGGGTGTTACGAGCTCACGGTCATAAGTCACATGGACACGAAGGGTTTTACTACAGCAAAATAACTTAATGAGGGAGATATCTGGTATGGGGGAACTTGGAAGCACTTTTGGTCTATGAGGACCTGATTGTTATTAATCACCATCTGATTTTTGATGTGTGTTTGATTTGCTGAAGAGGTAAAAATATATTATCCATTAGAACTGATTTGTTCTTCTTACTGAATATTCTAGAATAGCAACTTCACAGTAGAGCTTGCCGTAGCTGTTTCATGCCTGTTTAGTGCAGCGTTTCAGGCTTCCTGCTTTCTGAATTGTCAGAGTCACTTAAACTTTGCAGTAATGGTAGAATGTTGATACTTTTGAAAGGCTGAAGCTGTCTAATGAAGAAATCAGACAAGCAATCTTGAAGATGGATGAACAAGAAGACCTAGCAAAAGATATGCTTGAGCAGGTGAGAAAGATTAAAGTAAGATATAGCTTATTTTTAGGTCCTTCACTGCCTTTTCTCAACTTTTCTCTGCTTTTTCCTTCTGATTATTTGTTGTTGCTGTTGTTTTCCTTTTCTCTTTTTTTTACTTTTCTATTTCTTCGTCACCCTTCTTTGCCTGTAGCTTTTCCATCAGGAAGTTCCAGGAACCAGGTCATGCAGGTCAATGGTTAGAGCCAGGACTAGAAGGGATCTCGCAGGATCACTAGAAGGGGAGACAGGGACTTCCACCCTCAGCACTTGGTTGACTGTATAACTTGTGAGGAAAAAACCCCACAATTACACCACCATTGCCCAATTTCCATTTATAGAAGGTGGCAGATGATGCTTTGACCAAAGAGACATGCGATAAAGTTCCTTAGGAGTGTGCAAAACATTATAATTATGAACTGTCTAATAAATGTGATTCCTTCTTTCCATGCAGTCACAGTGTTTAATCATGCACAAAAAGTTTTTCCATTTTGGAAATTTATAGCCTACTTGTCATGTTATCTGAATGATCACAGCTGCTCCAGAAGTCACTGCAAGCTTCTGATGCTCCACACCTTTGAATATCACATATTTGCAGAGTGCAGTAAAGTATTAACAAGTGGTAAAAGGCAAAGTGCTTGATATGCCTTGTGAGCAGTTTTTGTGGATGTGTGCTGAGGCTGCGTGCAGGACAGTATTTATAACCACACTAAAGCACAACTACCACCAGATATGTCAAAAATCTGTCGAAGTATGAGCTTTTAAGGTCATCATATGAATAGCAGCCAGTGTCAGACGCATATCCAGTTGCTTGGTTATTGTTTATTGTTTCAGCAGTGTAGGGCATACCCGAGAGAGATAGATGAGGCTTTGTGTGTACTCTGCGATAGGCACGATGGGTACTTCACACTGTTTGGGACACATCCTGCTCTTGTTTGCACCAATCTAAACTCCAAGTAGGGCTGTGGGAATCGAGTTCTCTCTGTACTTCCCCTTGGGTAAGTTGCAGTAGCACTTGGCCTTTAGGATTTTGAAATGGGAAGTTCCCCATAGAATTAAAAATTAATCTTAATGGGGTCAATGAAGGATAAAGACAGAACAGCGAGCAAAGGTTTAGAAAAGGTCAGTTTTGTAGACACAGCTGCACTTTTTTGAAGTTATGGTCACACGGCTGAGTCAATGTAATGCTTCCCAGCGGTAGCAGAGAAATCCGAGGGCTCTCTCTCTCCACCAGGGTTTGATGTGCCCCTCTGTCCCCTCTCATTTCCCTTGGATCTCACATCTCAGTGTTTGGTTTGTGTGTCTCACTCTAGCTACTGAAGTTTGTTCCTGAAAAGAGCGATACTGACCTGTTGGAGGAGCACAAACACGAAATCGAGCGCATGGCCCGGGCGGATCGTTTCCTCTTTGAAATGAGCAGGTCTGTTTGATACATTATGGGAGAGCGCATGCAGGACTTCTTGGAAGCAGCTGTAATTGTTATTGAAAATAGATCATTTGGCACTGAGGGAGGAATGTGCAAGATTATGGGCCAGCATTATACCCTGTGTTTGCCAGAAGCCCATGAATGTTACAAATATTTCCGTTCATGACACAAACTTTACTGACAAGAAGCACTCTCTGTGCATAAGGGCCTGTCCCCTGACGACAAGCAGAAATCTGCCTCCTCTGCCTAAATTTGTTCACAAAAAGGAATGCAGATCCAAGTATCAGATGTAGTGTAGCCAGGGGTCAGAATTTTATATAGATGCCTTATTCCCTTCAGCTATCTCATCTCCTCATCCCCTGACCCTCTTTCTTGTTCCAGCTTTGCTACACCCCTGATGAGGATTAACGTCTTGTTCTGCTAATTGAGGTGTAGCTGGCATCTCCCATGACTCTCATATTTTGAAAGTAGTGGGAATTCTTTCAGCTCCTTTTCAGCTGAGATCAAAACATGACTTGAGGTCCACCACTTTCATAACAAGGTTTATTATGTAGTGTTATATGTTTGAACTATGTCCATAATCCCATGCCTTGGCTTCATGGGACTGAACATCCAACCATTAGATTATGTGGGGAGCATGCTGGCCCCGGGCTTCAAGAGTTCCAGTTCAGTGTTGGCTTTCCTCTGCCCTCCTTGCAGGATTGACCACTATCAGCAGCGGCTACAAGCATTATTCTTTAAGAAGAAGTTTCCAGAGAGGCTGGCAGAAGCAAAACCAAAAGTGGAAGGTATGGTTAATAAAGCATTTGCTAAGAGTTGGGCAGAGGGGCAGGGAAGGTCAAGACAGGCTTGTCTTCAAAGGAGATGCTGTTACATGCATGCTATGTTTGTAGAGCCACTAAGCCCAAGGCATGTCATATCCTAAGAAACTAATTCTGTCTGACACTCTTCTTTCACCCATTGACTTAATAAAGTCAGTTTCATGATTGTTACACTGTAAATATGACCTGACAGATATGACAGCGTGCTATCAGGCTGTGCTGAGCTGCCAAAAACTTTCATGGCCTTTCTGTGCAGGTCAGCCTTCCCTTCTCACTCTCAAGTCCTTGCACCTTCCCTCTTCAAAGGGCACTTAGAATAGATACCTCAGGGCACTGATACTCTGGGAATGTGTAACCTAGAAGCAGGGGAGGTGTATGGCTTCAGTACCCCATCCATGGTTATTGCAGAGAAGAGGTGAGTGTATTCTACTCTGCATTTTCAGAAGAGCTCAAGCCTTCCCTCTGTTCTCACTAGCTGTGCTTTCTAGAGCATGAGGTCCAGGAGAGCAGCCTTGGTCCTATGTTCAGAGGAGCTTCTTACAAGCTCAATGTAGTGCGTTTTCCTTCCAGTTGTCCTGGTTCTGGGGGTGTGTGGGTGCAGGAAGGACAGTTCACAAACAGACAGTGTTGCAGCATTTGTTGTGCCATAGTTAGATGGGCATTTCAGGGTATTTCAAATTACTGGCCCAAGCATATTAAAAACAGCCACTGTGCGATAACCTGTTCTTCTTTTTTCTCTCTTTTCAAGCCATTCTTCTGGCATCCAAAGAACTCATCCGAAGCAAGCGTTTGAGGCAACTCCTGGAGGTAGTTCTCGCCTTCGGGAATTACATGAACAAGGGCCAAAGGGGAAGTGCTTACGGCTTCAAAGTCTCCAGCCTGAACAAAATTGCGGACACCAAATCCAGCATAGACAGGTAGGGTAAAAGGCTATAAATACATCGGTTACTGCGCTGCTGCATCTCTTAGCATAGTAATGAAAATGGGGTTTTGTTTGGTTTTAGCTCTGCAGACAATTGAAAATAATGTCTCATTTGGCACTTAAATAGTGCTTTTCACTCTAAAAGATTCTGCAGCAATTAAGACCAGCTATTAACACAGCGACCAAATTCTGCTGTTTCTCTGGATAATGCACATCCGATGTTGGATTGTGTTTCCGCAACCTTATGCAAAGATGATAAAATGTAGTATTTCACAAAAACTGAAATAAGTTTGGGGAAAAGGAGGATTTCTATGTAATTTGCCCTTTATACCAAAGTTTTATGGCCATGGTTTTGCAAAAAAAGAAAACACAAAAAAAAAAAAATCTGAGCACAATTTTATGTCTCCTGTGAAACATGGCATATGTTTCTGATGCAGGACTGTCATAAACTTTCTACGTACACCACTAATGAAACCACAAGGCATAGCTCAGAGAGACTGATCCTGGTTGTGTCTAGGGCAGATAAGGAAAACAGCTGGTTTGGGAATGTGGAGCTTACTGTTTATTAACATGCTCTGCCGGTCTTTATAGTGTCACCCTATGTTTTGCCCCACATCCCCATAACGGTTCTGGAAATTAATCCAGCTGAGGCTGGGCAGAGAATATGACTTTTGGACTCCAGCAGCATTAAGGTTTTCCTTGGAGATCTCTTATGCAGGTTCTTACTAACTTTCACCTTCCTTGAATTTTAAGACCTTCTGAGACCGTAGTTGTGGTGAAATGACTTCAGGCTGTGACAGAATGAGTGATGGCAGTAAAAAATCATAGGAAATTCACCCCTACCTAATAGAGATTGAACTAACAGAGTACTGTTTTGACTACCGAATTGTCCTTTCTGTATTCCAAGGCTAACACTTGTATAGCTAATGTTGAACTTTTTTTAGCCTTACTGTAGCTTGGCTTGGTTTTTCCATATATTAAAGCCCTGTGCAGATTTTGTTCTCTCACCAGTTCCCAGCTCCCAGGCTCCAGTCTGTGTGAAGCAGTGGCCATCTGCTATCTTCCCTGTCAGTTAACTACATAACACCCACCTAAAGTAGCTGTTATGGCCGTCTGTTCTCTTTACATGCAGAATTCCTGGTTTACTTTACACATTTCCTTAAACCTGCATCCCTCACACATCTCAATTCTATCTGCTCCTACTTGGGCTGCCATTGGTTTTGTGTTAATGAGCCTGACCAGTACTCATAAGCTAAGATGTTTCATTATTGCAGTAGTTTGCAGCTTCTCCAATCTTCAAGAACCTTTTTCTCTTCTTAGTTAACTCTTAGGGTTTTTTTCCCACATTGCTTCTGAGGACAGCTTGCTTCTCCCTTACAAGTGAATGTCCCTTTAGTACTATTAGTTGTTTATTCTCTGAAGTATCTGGTGACAAATATTATGCTGTGTTATGCAATTTTCTTTTCTATTACACCATCTACACAGATGGTTGGAAGCATGCTGGTGTTTCCAGACCAGACTAGGATACAGTATATTGCTTGATGTTTTAGGAAGGATGGTTAATAAAGGACCAATCCATTTCAGTCCCTTGTACTTTTCTTCCGGTAGCAGAGCTGGTAACTGCTGATAGAATGTTTATTTTGTTCAATCAAGCACATTTCCTACCCAAATATTTTTCACTGATTTGTCACAATCCTTTCACTATCCTTTCCTTCTCATCACCATCTTTCTTCTCATTTCTACCTTCTGTTTCTGTTTTGTTTTCTTTAGGAACATTACTCTCTTGCACTACTTAATTATGATCTTTGAAAAGAATTATCCAGATATCCTAGATATCCAGTCTGAGTTGCAGCATCTTCCAGAAGCAGCAAAAGTCAAGTAAGTCCAGTGCTATTACTTCTCAGAGCTGGAGTTCCCAGCAATTTTTGTTAACTTAGATATCATAATTTTTTTTCATTTCTGTTTTGTAAACCCATGGTCAGCCTTACAGTTGTAATGCTTTTGTTGTAGATAACTAAATTGATAGCTTTACTCAGATATGCCTGTATCTACTTTATTTCTGAATCAGACACTGTAACTAGGCCGGCTGTTGTTTGTAATTCACTCACCATATTCTATGGTTGTTCATCTAAGTGTGCTATTTTTTCTGGGTAATTGCAGGTTTGTTTCTAAGATAGCATCAATTAGGCACAGAGGCTACAGTAAATCTTTTTCAGGAAGATTGTTCAAACTTTTGCACAAATCAGTCTTGCATAGAAACGTGGAAAGCATCATACTTTCTGCAAAAAATTCAATGGTCCATTTCTGGAAGTGTTTGTGAAAAACGAATACAGAAGCCCAAAATACTAACTTTTTTTTCCTTTCCAAAGCACTGCTCAAAAAATATTATGCATATTATTTACCTAGACATGAGTCTTTGTGTAAGGAACTAGTCCAACTAATGAAAGACAAGTGCAATATAAATGCATTTTCACACTTACAAGGCATTTATTAAAGCTTTAGCGGTGTTTTTGAGATGTAAGCTACTACTCCCTAAATATTTGGAGGGGATGCCTGCTGACTCACAAATAGGTACTCACTAGTTGCCTGGAAATTAAAGACTTTTTTTGCTCACAAGTCCTAGAAAAAAAGAAACTCCTGTTTGTATATGATGAGCAGAAATTCACTGTAACATTTGTGTCTAGGGAAGCATGTATGAACGTTAACAGTACATTTCTGTGCTCAGTTACAGCGTAAGCTGGCCCGGACTACCATATGGTAGAAGTGCAGATGGAAAAAACAATGTTTGGACTGTGAGGGAGAAAAAAAATCACACGTAAATGTACTGCTAATGGGATTTAGTAGTTATATGGTATAAGAATCATATGTAGAGATAATCTGAGACTCCAGTGATGTGTGTGCTAAAGCTGTGCTCCTTGCTTATGTGTCAGCTGATCAGTGCAAGCTGGCCGTGTGGCGTACGCTCCTTCCTGAAGGGTCAGGCTCAGCTCGCAGGGCAGATGTTCTGAGGGCAACCCCCCCTTTCCTTCCCAGGAGAATCCCAGTCCTCAGTGTGACCACAGGCAAGCAGGGTCTGCCTCATCTTACATCTCATACAAAAAGTAGCACAGAGCATTAACAGATCCCCTTCCTCTCGTTTCGAGTCATCTGGCGTGGCTGGTGCCAGAGGCCGGATACCAGACGTGATGGGCCAGTGGTCTGTGCTGCTGCACAGTTCCTGTACCCCTGTGTAACACTGCTCTTTTTGTTTTATCTGCTCTGCGTCTGTCTCCTGTGCAGCCTGGTAGAGCTGGAGAAGGAAGTCAACAACATAAAGACTGGATTGAAAGCTGTTGAAACTGTAAGTATCTGAAGGTTTCCAAAGTGCCATACTTACAATATCTCTCTCAGAATCGGGGGCACTATATATTTTATGATAAGATAAAGTGGGCTTTCTTTTTTCATTCCTTTCCATTCCGTTCCAGAATGCATTAACCAAGAAAAAACAAATAAAAGCTTCTCATGTGGAGCTCCTGCTGATGATCTTAGCAGAGTTAAGGCTAATGAAAAGCTTGTTTGATCTCAACCTGGAAAGTAAAAGGACAGTTTGACAAATGGCATGGACTGAAAGAAGAAATAAAATTCTTGCTCTTGCTTACTGAGGGATGGATGGCTGCTGAGCAAGAGTTTCACATGGCTCTTGGAGTAGTAGTAAGCAGGTAGTGCTCTATTGTATGCAACCCTAACCTCTATCCTAAGCACTCCTTGGGAAGGCAAAGGGAAGGATAGAAACTAGTTAAAGATGAAGCAGCTGAGCTGGCAAGCAAAGCAACAATGGTGGGGTTTTTCCTGCTACTAATGAAAGCCAGTTGTTGGGAATTGCATTGGGTGGTTTCTGAGCAAGGATTACCTTTTTACAAGGAACTAACACAGGACCCTCCAGTCCTTCTCATTCACCATGAGACAGACAGTGATGAGTTCATTTTTCTTTCACGTGACCTGAATTTGCTTTTGCCTCTGGGGCTAGAGGAAGGCATCTTTGTCCTGTCAGCAGCCCCCAGGCTGTCTGTCTGTTACCAGCAGTTCATCATGTAATTATCCAGTGATCCTCCTGTGAAAAAAAACCCCAGACTTTCCCAGCCTTATTTCTGGATTGCTGGAGTAAGGGAGAATGCAGAAATGAGAAGAAATACTGCTCCATACATGGAGTACAGTGTTTGGGAATTAAAAGCACCTGTAAAGGGAAGGCTGACATGGAGTTCATGACATGAAGAGAGGCCCAGTTTTTGGCTGGGACAGACTATTCTTCCCCTTTGAAATGTGAGTAGCTAATTCTGTTTTGCTTTGTTTCATCAGATTATTTGTCCTTTTGCCTTTACAGCTGATTTTTCTTGTCTTTTCCATACATGGGTTTCATGGGCAACCTCTCCTTCCCATACAATCACCATCTTCCTGCCTCAGTCTTCTTCCTGCCATGCTATTTTTCTTCTGAGGCTGCCAGCACCTCCCAGTCTGCTTGCTCAGTTCGTGGTTTTCTGGCGTGTAAAAAGCAGCACTATAGCAACAATAGAAGATCACTGTCAGGTGGAGGGGGAAGGAGGGGAAGGTGTGATTCTTGATTCTATTCCAGTGTGTTCTCACCACAGCCTTGGCTCCGGTGACTGGTGTTTCTTCAAGGCCCCTTAAGAATAGAAAGCTAAAAATAGTTTCACAGTCAGATGTTCTTAAAGGTACTACAAACCATTGCCTTCCTGGACTTGCAGCTCTCTTCTTTGTAAAAATAAGATACATTCATTTTCAAGACATTCATGCAGCTGTTGCCTTTGTGTAAGATGCTCCCAGAAGGACAGATAAGTAATGGAAGGGAATTCAGTCAGCAGAGCCCTTCTCTCACACAGCAAGGAGATCATAGCCACCACTTGAGAAATGACTACCATGGCTGAATCATTTCATCCCTCTAGAGAACCAGCAGCCCAGCCCACCAGGGCCAGTTCCAGCCTCTGTTCTGCTGCTATGATTAGGAGAGACCATTTCTAGAAGATACAGAGGCATTTGTTATTCTGTGGTGTTGCTCTCTGGATGATTACATAGACATACTGGTTACTTGTGTGGGTTTTAAGATTTTTTGCATCTTGGGATAATTATTCTGCAGGGAAGAAATGAATTTGGAACTGAAGAGCAGATCACCTAATCTTAATTTTACTTTGAAAAACACTGCTCTCCAGTAACAGTCCCAAATGCCATAGCTTTCAACAGTGAGTAAGATAAGAGAACTGTTACACTCACCTGCCAGAGGAAGGAGGAAGGAGAGAGTGGAGTAACTTTCAGCTAAAATAAGCTTCAAAATTAGAATGGAAGAGAGTGGCTGAAAAAAATATGCATAATTCTTAGAGGCATGTGAAGTGACATGTCTTGTGTTTGTAAGGTCCATTTCAAAGTGATTGTAACACAGAAAAAATTCACTGCAAAGTGATGTACTGAGCAGGGCTCCCAGGACTGTCCCTTGCGATGTGTTAGGAAAACCAGCGGAGAAGAGGATGTAATACAAAGCTGGGGAAGTAGCACTTATTTAATGTGGGCTTTCTCTGGCCACCTCCTCATTGCTTTTCCTGCCTCTTTTCTGCTTTGTGGTCTTTTCTTGTAGTGGTTACATTCTCTTTCCAACTCACACCAGACCAAAAGATATATCATGTCAGATTTTAGATCGTTGATGGCCAAAGTAATTCTTGGCATTCAGCAGCACCATGTGGAGCAAATCCCAAGATGTTTCTCAGCATAGATGCTTATAAACCTACCCATTTGGCTCTGTGAACTACTATTTTGATGACCAGTAACAGAGAGCACCCAACACGCATGGAACTGAAGTTGCAGCCAGCACAAAAATATTTTTTTCCAAAGGGAACAGAGGGTCAGATCGTAACTTGACCTGCTGCTTCATGCTGCTTTCCCTACAGAGAAAATCAGGCTTTATCATTCCCACTGATTATTCAGCTGAGAATAAAGATGAGGCCCAGATTACAATTTCGTTGTCCCCGTGAGACTGTCAACAGCACATAAGCCAAGCACAGGCATGGGAGACGTCCAGTCTCACTATAAATTAGTCAGTTTGAGGAGCTCTATAGCTCTCTCCGTGTTTCAAGCATGGTGATTAAAGTAAGGGAAGAGATAGCTATGGGTAATCTTGGCTTAAAACTAAAAAACTTGAGCCAGAAGGAAAGAATCTTACAATCAAATTTTTTTCTTTTTGTAGGTAGCAGACAAATAGATCTTTGTTTCCTATGGTTTTATGTATTCTTTTTTCTTCTACCATAACTCTTCTTAGAACAATAGCCCCAGTTTATAACTCTGTCACTTTTATGACATCCAAGCTAATGCTTAGCAGGGTGCTAACAAATGTTCCACCTGGCATCTGTCTGCTTGTCCTTCAGTGAGACAACCAATTTTGATGTCTTTTTGCTCCTCACCTGATGCTTTTCAGAGAAATAAAGAGGAGATCTAGAGCACATTTCCCCAAGTATACAGCATTTTGATTGGCCATGGGAAGAGACAATGGAGCAAAACTCACTATTAAAAATCCTGAAGTCACTTGCTACACAGAACTCTTTATCATTTGTCATTTTGCATAGGAAAATAAATGCAGCACTTCATGTAGTTGATGCTTAAATTCTAAAGTTGCATTAGAAACTTAGCATGTTGGTAGCTTTCTTGGGAGTGGTTGTTTGAGGATAAGTTAAGCTGTAACCAAGACCTTCCTTCATCCCACCTTGACCGCCCCTCTCTCACCTAAAAAACTTCTGACTTAGTGAGAAAGCAGTTTCTAAGTTAGAGCTCTGGATGAATGTTGGAGCAGAGCATGCTCTGCACTGAGTGAAACAGATGGACTTTCCTGCTCCCTTCTTTATCACTGAGGAATCTTTGACACTTGCGTGTCTCTATGTCTTACTTCTCTTTCAGGAACTGGATTATCAGAAGAGACGCGTGCGAGAATCAGGGGACAGGTTTGTTCCCGTCATGAGCGATTTCATCACTGTGGCCAGTTTCAGCTTCTCAGAGTTAGAAGACCTTCTCAACGAGGCTAGAGACAAGGTAAGAATTCCTTTTGAAGGGTTTAGAGTTTCACCAGCTCAATCAAAAGCCTGAATTAAAATGGAAACAGTGATTTAAGATGCTGGGACTGCAGTAAAAACTTAAAAGACACTGAAAATTGTTTAGGCTGAAGTTTCTTATTTTTTCCAATGTGGTCTATATCCATTTAGAACATATTTTAGGATTAAAAGAAGGATCAGTGCTCTTACCCACTTCTTTCTAATCTTCCTTAAGATTATTCTTGTGTGACATAGAATTGCAATGGCAGTATCCATAACAGGATACCACACCTTGCCACGGTGTGGGAGGGAATGCCTCTTAAGCCATCGCTAAAAAAGGAGTCCTTTGTTAGTGACGGTGACTTCATACTTTTTTACCTTGTCCTTCTGACTGCATTCCAGTCTGCTCATTCAGCTGGAGACATCTGTGCTTTGTCTCTTTTCTTTAAAAATGTACCTGCTAGTTTGGTGTCCTGGTTTCAGCTGGGATAAAGTTAATTTTCTTAGTGGCTGGTACAGTGCTACACCAGCTATGCTTGATCTTTTCCACTTCTCCGTTACTGGGTGTATTTCAGTACAAAGATAGAAATCCCTAACGTGTGGTTTGTCTGAAGTTCTTGGATTCTTCTTACACACCCAGAACCATGTGCGTGTTATTCTTCAGGGCATGCTGCAATCATTTTGTCCTTTCACTGCCTGTGTCTCCATTACCAGACTGGTACACCTAAGGAGGGGCTTCTTTTTTGCTGATGGCTGGAGTCTGGCACTAATCCCTCTTGTCTCTCAGCTGAATGAGGAATAATTTATATGAAAAGATCATAAGCATATGAAAATGTTTAGAGAAGAGCAAGTTTTAAAGTAAATGATATGTAATGGCAAATCTGTCCTTGTTGGCTGGCATGTTAAAAGTGCTTGGCTGTATGAAGCAAATGTGTTATTTCTTTTGGATTGAATTGTTTCCACTCTGGTGTCAGTCTTTTTAGTGTTAAAGGACCTACTCCATTACTAATGAAAGCTGTGCTGTTGGATCAGTAGGCCTTAGATTTTGAAAATCTAGTCTGAGAATCTTGACATTAAGACTCCTCACTCATCCAGTTCCTCTGCAGAAGTATTGTTTTGTGACTCAAAAACATTTCCTTGCTGTGGAGATAAACTTGGTAATAGTGACTTGCAGCTGCAAACACAGGAGACACTGGCTGTCAGTGAGGGCTGCCCTGGCAAACACGAGTGGGGCAGTAGCTATTGCAACACTCAGAAGGCAAAGCTGGGCAGTCTTAACACCACTAAGGTTGTAAAAAATTCTGGGGAGAATAACGTGACTGATTTTTTTGATAGAATCATAGAATGGTTTGGATTGGAAGAGACCTTAAAGATCATCTAGTTCCAACCTCCTCCCCCCAGCCATGGGCAGGGACAACTCCCACTAGACTGGGTTGCTCAGAGCCCCCTCCAGCCTGGCCCTGAACATTTTTCATTGTTGTCACGTTGCTCGAGAAGATTCAAACTACTTCTGATATAATAATGTTCACACCATACTGGCTTTCTAAGCACAAAAATATATTTTACATTCTGTGACCCCACTAAATTTACTGAGAAAAACTTGGTTTTCTCTGGTTTGGGGGCTTCTATACTATGACTGGGTAAATTTTTCAACTTCATTGTAGTTAGGCACACATTTCTGGAAGGATATTCACTCTGTCCGTGGCTTAGACTGCATGCTTTTGGTTTGGTGTTAAAGATGGTGGGGCTCCTTTCTCTTTGGCACACCAGGACAAAAACTCAATGCAGATTCTTTATAAGTTCAGTTGGGAGTTAAAAACCAGCAAGGGGTACATGTCCAGCACAGCAGTGCAACTTTTCTTGATCAGGCACTTGCAGGAAAAATGCCATTCTTTTGCTTTAAAAATAACCAGAGAAACTCCCTGCAGACGAACCAGTATGTCTGGAAGTTGTTGCACGCTTTTTTAGACATAGCCAACATAAAGCACTCAACATAAAGAGATGTTTTATTTTAATGACTATAACATGCTTAGGAAACGTTACTCTACCTTCTCCTCACACACCCTTGCTATGTTTGAACACACACCATTCCAACTTTTGCTCAACCTATGGCTTTGGTTCTTCCACTGGCAAAAAGCTGCTTTTGGACTCCTGTAAGGGAACTGTCTGTCCTTACCAGTGTTGAGCTATTTCTCATGTTTGCTTCATATTATTTTGGCCCTCTCTTCTTCCTCTTTTTCCTCTTTTTTTTTTTTTTTTCTTAAAAAAGAAAAAAAAAGGAAAAAGAAAGCTGGAAATTTTCAACAAACCAGATGTGCTTTGCAAAGCTTATAACATCTTCCAACCTCAATGGGCTCTCTGTGCTTGTTGAATCACAAGCTTTTTTTTTACCATGGAAACCTAATGGAACCAGCCAATTAAAGGAAGAGAGGGACCAAGACATCTGATTATCCTGTTCTTTTTTGATTTCTCAAAGCAAAGCAAATTGAGCAAAAAAGGTAGTGGGGCAGGGAAGACTTTGGAAAAGATCCAAATGAGCCTAGGAAGAACTGATCTGACTCACAGATTTATTAATAATAATGAAGCCCTAGTTTTAACAGCAGGAGTTGGATGTCCTAAATATAGATGTGGCTAATTGATTACCATGAGTTAATCAGAGACATGTTTCTTCAGCTGGGATTTGAAACAATACAACTTATCTTTTCAAACTAGGCAAGTTTTTATATTTTTTTGAAACTTTTTCAGTATTAGCAAAATTAATTTCTTTAGTTATGGAAACAATCCATTACCAAGGTGTGGTGCTGACCTTCTCAGCGGACAATATTTTTCACAATCCCATGCAGTACCTTTTTGGCCTTTTTGCTTAAACAGAACCATTCGAAGTCAGTGGCCATGAGGAGGAAGTGATATTTTAAATTTAAAGGGCCAGGCTGTCAGATGCAGGCATCCATGTTTGCAGAGGAAGCCTTGTAACTGTACTTATCGTCATGCAGTAAACAGATGGCTTGGTTAAGAACTGATTGAAAACTTAGACCGACTCTCTAAACAGGCTTTCTAGGACAGCTGGTTCTTGTTCTTTTTGTGTTTTTCTCACTTTCAATACCACTTTATAAGGGAGTATATAGATTAGATCAAGGGATAATGTTTTCTGCCATTTCCCATAAACTGGAAGGTGGGGGCAGGAGAAAGTGAAACTCTGCCCTGGAATCCTTCACCAGTTTTTATGTGTTTGAACAGATGAAAAACTGATTATTTTTTCTTTTTTTTACATAAGAAAGAAGAGGTTGAATTTTACTCATGAAAATTTTTCTCTATGTTTCCTGTGGGGAAGCAGTGAAAATGCCCAAGCAGAGGAGGAGTAACCTCCTGTGGTATGAATTTTATTTTTGTACTGGAAAAAGGTGACATTTGTCCTATATGAAGCTTTACGATGTACTTAAATATTGACAGGTATGAACTTAGATCACTAGACTTCCTCAGAACTGTTCTGCTTTGTTCTTGGTTTATAACAAACCTGTTTTTAAGACACTTTGGATCTTGTTAGGAGTACAAAGTCTGCTTGCTCAGATATTGCCATTCCTGAGCTGAATGTCAAACTTAAGCCTCTCTATAGAGACGCTGTGGAGACTACTGCCTGGGCAAGGCAGGTAGGAAAAGTGTCCATTCCCAATCTTTCTGATGACAGTTCCTCTCAAGCAAGGTATTTATCATGATGGAGAAAGGCATTCAGAATCTGCACATACATTTAATAAGCTTAGCACCTACAGTAACTGTTTTGAAGAACAGCAAGGCAGTGAAAAGCTTGCTGAGTGAAATCCATTTAAGAAAATAGTCATTAATGGCAGAATGCTATGAAGCACAAAGAAATGCCATAGTCCAAGTGACAGTTATAGGCTGTGCACTTCAGTTGTGCATTTCGGGGGTTGGTGTTTTCTGTCAGCCACTGGGGGAAATGAATAAGGAATGTATCGGGACAGAGACCAAGGAAGTCAAGATGAAGTGTCCTACAAGAGGCACCAGCAGCCATTTGGTAAATAAATCACATAGCTGTTTTACAGTAACTCAGAACTTCAGATGCTGCAGTGCAGGTTGGCATCTAATGTATGAGAAATGTATAGAGCACCTGTGACTCGGTTTTGGGGCTGCCAGCGTCACTGTTAAACTCCTGGGAGAATCCTTTAAGAGCATTTACGCATAGGAAGAGCTGGGCCCTCCGCTGCCTGAAATTGGCAGGCCTCTTTCCATTAACTGGTCTGAATTTGTCCCGTAAAGAGAAAAGACATTTTTTTGACCTGCCTCAGTACTGAACTGGTGTCTTCATAAGAGCAAACTCAAGATTATTTGTCTGGGGAATACAGTTCATGTTGCGTGGCTACATGGTATAACTCATTTGTGTATTGGCTCCTCCCGCAACAGCAGACAGCACAGACAGCAGGCAATTTTTATCATGGCTGTTTTTCCTTCTCCTCATAGAGCCCCATTCCTGCCGTTTCCAGAGGTCTTCTGCCACTGTTTAACATTTCGTTGGCAAGCATAGCAGAGTTTGTGTGTGCTGCTGTCCCGCTTTCCCTCTCCTTGCTGAAATGGCTTTTTAAAATAAACAACTGTCTAAACGATTTGCTTTGGCAAGAGGATAAATTCAGTGGAAAGTTTGGCAGAGGAAGCAGAACTGGCACTGAGCTCGTGGACCTGTTATATCATGAAGCTTGGGGGCCCTTATGGTGTGGAAATGAATTTTTTAATGAAAAAAAGATATACCATTCTGCATTACAGTGGAAAACCTGCTGGAACACAGTTTTCCATTTTGCTTTTGCCCATGTCATCTGTCCCCAAATGACTTCAGGAATAAGCAAGTTTCAGCCCTTGTTCCATAATATTTACAGGACATCACAAAATTCTGGGAAACACTTTTCGTGCGTGAGGACTTAGCTACAGATTTCACAACTGTGCACAAGAGCTGGTGTTGTTTGGCAGGGAATCTGCCCACAGAACAGTCAAGTGATTTGTACAGGGTGACACAAATCCCGTGACAGAGAGCAGAAGAGAGGGCTGGGATCCAAAGCACCTTGGTCTGTGCCACGCTGCCTCTTAATGCCCTGAGTGAGGCAGGCAGTGTGATTTTAGCCACTGTGGGCAGGTAGAAGCCTGGGCTTTGTAACAGCTTTGGGGAGGCCATCTGCAGCAGCTCACTGCCCCTCATCCCAGCACTGGTGCTTTGGAAAAGCACATGTGGTCGCAGAACCAGAATTACAGAGAAGCAGAAAAAGTAATAAAGCCAGAGGGATCTGTTGTAGTTTAAACAGTGAAAAGGCAGCATGTCTCTCTTTACAATAGTGCATTACATTAGTGCAGTGCCCTACAGATGTGAACAACTGATTTTTTGCCATTTGCTATACCAGATTAGTGGGGTGACACTTTGTGTTCTGTAACGAATGGAGAACACAAGGCTCAGAAAGGAAACATGAGTTCCCAAGCCACATCATGGGCAGAGCTGGCAGCAGAAGCTGGATCTCCTGACTTGTCTTCCTCTGCTCAGTCAGCTTTTTTTCCAGAGGGGGCAGAGAAAGAAGGAGAATGTTTATTTCAGTGAACTCCAGATTTTTCCTTTTGTAGTTATTTTAGGTCATCCAGCTCAGAGATTTTTTGTTTTTCTTCTTTCACTGCTTTACAGTAAGTGATTGTGACCTCCTAAGCCCTGTGTTACAGGGCACCAAAGACAGGCTGTTCTCAGCCTCCTTGCTGCTGCTTAGAGACCACGACACCTTAGACTCGTGAGTGTCTCTGGAAGGCTCCCAGGCTGCTGGGTCTTTCCAGCACAGAAACACTCACTGTTCCTCCTCTGAGTGGCAGTGGGGAGGCAGTGGCAAAAGCCCCTCTTGCCAGTGTGACATGAACTAGCTGGTGCTAGTAGTTGAGTGACAGGCCTTGTGCAGAACATTTGCAGACAACACCACCCTCTAAAGGAGACTTCCATGTATGTAGGATCCAAGAGCCCCAGGCAAGGAATCCCTGCCTTTTCAACTTACAGCTTCCTTAAGTGACTAGGAAACCCCTGTGGACATTCATGGACTCAACCAGGTCATTTCTGTGTGCCCCCTCACTTACCTTTGCTGAGCACAGGAGGAACATGGGGTGGAGGCAGTGCATTGCAAGGTGCAACAGCTGTCTCCTGTGGGCTGCCCCTGACTTCAGGCTTTGCAGCAGTTGGACAAGCCT
This sequence comes from Cnemophilus loriae, assembly GCA_013397755.1. NCBI lineage: Eukaryota > Metazoa > Chordata > Aves > Passeriformes > Corvidae > Cnemophilus > Cnemophilus loriae. The sequence continues at coordinate 698,746 of VZTF01001657.1, forward strand.
TCCTTTTCTAGCTGGCAGCTCTAGTCACTGCTCTTAATTTATGCTTTACTTTCAATTTTCACAGGAGTTAATGACAAATTAAGTGGGAAGAGATTCCAGGTAGCACATCCCCTGTGAGCAATGAGCTTCGGGTGCTCTGTGTGTTCAAGCAGTGGTGGCAATGCCTGTGCTGAATTCTTTCTCTGGCACTTCCCTGCCTCCCTGGCTGATTGTCACACTGGAGCAATCAAGACAAGAAAATGGAGCATATGGAGATGCTTTATCTCCCTCTGTGGTATTTACAGCCTGTATTCTCTGTGCCAAAGAGCTGGTGCTGGTTCAGTGTGGGTTACTGTAGACTGCTGTACTTCTCTAATAGTCAAAGAGCCTATGTGTACATTATATACAGATAAAATTACAGAGAGGCGTGGGGAGAGGGTGTAGGTGTGCACACTTGTGTGTATGTCTTCAGAGGCTTCAGAGAAAAGGAGTTAAACAGAGAAGTAATCTGTTGCTGTTTCTATGTAGTGTTTCCTTCAACTCCTGCCATGTTTGGTAGCTCAAAGCAACTTGCATTTCTTCCAACACTTTTTTTCCAAGATTCTTTGGGTTTCTTTGTTTGTCTCTGGCTGAGAACACAGCCTTTTTAAAGAAAAAAAGAATCTATTGCTTCAAACTGCTTTGTGGGCCTGGCAGGGATAGCAAAGGGGAGATGCTGGATCTCTCAGGCTGTGCCAGCAGGAAGTTGCTTTCCTTGGAGATTTCTTCCCCCTGCAGTTGACTGGGAGACATTGTTTATGCTTTACCTGGTACAGGGCCAGAGGGGTTTATAAGACCTGCTTCCAAACTCATTTTGTGCTGGGATCAGAGCCTGAACTGTTCTTACTGTCTTTTCTATTCTGCAAGAGCACCCACATAAGGAAAGGGAAACTGGGCTGCGTTCATATGAGCTGAATACATGCACGAGAGAGCTTGAAGATGGTCCATAGCCTGGTTTGGTAAATGTTGAGGTCTGCAAGGATGCTCTGCTGCTCTGTGGTTGTGTGCTAAAGTGCAAGCAGAGAATGCTAGGGAAGCTGTGCATCAGGGCACAAGTACAGTCAGGAGTGTGTTCCTGGGGCTGCCTGTTGCAGCACAGAGGTGTGTGAGGGAGGGCGGCTGGGCAATGGATGTGTGTCCTTACACAGCACTTACTGGACGTGTGTACGTGCTGTTGACAGACTATATGTGTTTGCATTTGAGTGCATTTTGGTGAGCAATGAGACATGCTTGGGAGTGTGAGAGTGCAAAGGAGAGAGTACAACTACTGCAGGACTGATGTCCAAGAGCCAGAGATTGCTGTGAATTTACCATATCCCCATCAGGACTGCCCTGTGACTGAAGTCCTGCCAGTTGGCTGCCTCCATATGTGTCCTGCAGCCTCAACATTTGCCTTTTAAAATAAAAACCACTTGGGATGTATTCACTCTCTTTTAAGTCTGCCTGGGAGCCCTGGCTGCTTTCCTTGCCCCTGTCTTATGCCTTTTCTGTCTATAGTCTCCTCTCTCCCGGGCAACACCCTCGCTCAGAGGACTCCAGCGAGATGGATGACATGGCAAAAGGTTTCTGAGAGGACAGACTGTAGCTTTATTGCAAAAAACTTTTACCTCCAGGCATTTTAAAAGTGGATTTGAAGGGAATATGGAAGGGGAAAGTATGAAGTAAAACTAGCTTGTCCGCAGCTACCTCACTGTCTTCCATGCCCTGGCTGTCCTGCAGCTGCAGCTGAGATGTGGCCACAGTGTCATCCTCTGAAATTACTCTGTTGCCCTCAGGAACTAAACATGTTTTTTTGTATCAGTGGACAGTTAGTGCTCTCCTGCACTATTGCTGCACATTGCCCACAGGATATCCGGGAGAGCAGACTCTCTAGGGATAGAGGCACCTGCCTTAAGGAGAAGCACTTCTGTTGCTGGGGGTACTTTCTACTCTTGCCGCGTGAATGCTCAGAGGGTATTGAATTACATGGTGTGGTTACTCATAAGCTATACTTGCTGGCTTCACCAAACTGCCTACCTAATTATGGCTCTTGTGTTTTCTGCCCCCTTGACAGTATGCCAAGGCACTGAAGCATTTTGGAGAGACCGAGGGCAAGATGCAGCCAGATGAATTTTTTGGCATCTTCGACACTTTCTTACAGTCATTTGCAGAGGCCAAGCAAGATCTGGAGAATATGAGGAAGAAAAAGGAAGAGGAGGAGCGCAGGGCACGCATGGAGGCCATGGTGAGGATCTGGGTACAGGAAGATGTTTCCTTCCCTCACCTTTCCATGTCTTGAGAGAAATTCCAGTGCTCACGTCCTGTCACTGTTTTATGTGCTTCGCCCTGACACCTCTCTTTGGCATCATTCTCTTCTCACATGATGACATTTTTCCTGCTGTCTGTCTTGTCAGCTCTCAAGGATGTACTGTTTGACTCCCAAATTACCCTCTTTTGGATTCAGATACCAAATCTAGCCCAGGCTTTTTTGCCCTGGCACTTTGCAGAATGGGGTTGCCGTCACCCCATGCTGGACTATCCTGCTTTTGGGTTGCAAGCAAAGAAGCCAGATTTCCCTCAGTCCTGCCAAGCTGGTCAGCTTCCAGTCAGGCTCCATCATCATCTGCTGCGTGCCTGTCATCTGACTGCACACAGTGACACAGCAAATGCCCTGGCACCTGCTGCAGCCCACACCGGCAGTATTTCTCTCTGGCCAGCCTTAATGCCTTGATTACTGGGGCCGTGTCTGGCTTTGACGCGGCAGGAGAGCTTTCTGTGGATTTTGCTGCTGCGAGACAGACGTGTGTGTCCCCAGGGGTTTGTGTGAACCAGCCTCACCCTCTAACCTCAGCCTCTGTGCTGCCTGAGAACTCAGCGGTCCCCTGCCTCCTTCCCCCGTGCCGGCGCCTTAGCCCTGGCTGCTGCCATGGCGCCAGGCCACGCCAAAGGGAGTTGCTGATTTAAATGTTTGCTGAGCCAAAAGCACTGGGTTGTGCCTTTCAGAAGAGGAGAGAGGTACAACACCAGGATGCCAGCAGCCTTACTGTTAGACACAAGAATAAAATGCCAGGACATAGGCTCATTTCAACCAGCCTGGAAAGTTCAGGGCCCACTGTTAAAGCACTATAGGATGGTTTCATAGGCCTAATACACCATGAGGGAGGCCTTATGGAAAGAGTCTTCCTGCAATGTGGAGCTATCATTTGCAGAGAGAGTGACCTGCTTCCTGATAGCCACCACCATCCCCTGCCAGTTCTCCTGATTCTGGAGCTGAGCAGTGGAAAGAGATAGCCGAGCTCCTTGGAGCTAACCTAGGGAGACCAAGGGCATCACACTGACAGGTGGACCTATCCCATGATTTGTAAAATCAGCAGTTTTGTTTCATTGCTCTTTGTGTTTATAACCAGTTTCTCTTTCCATAGTAAGGGCAATGTGTCTTCATCCTCCCAGCACTGCAACACTGTCTCCATGCAAACATGAGTTATTTTGTGCATAGGGATTCTACTAATGTTTTGATATCTCACGCAATTTTCGTGCTTCATTATGTTGTGGCTTTCTGGATTTTTCCTTTCTTCTTTTCTTCCTTCTACTTCAGGACTTCAGCCTTTCTGCATGTAAATTTAGCTAGCTATGCCCCAAGCACAAAGTTGTTTGTGATTGTACTAGTGACTGGTTTGTACAGACACATCCAAACTCACTAAGTCGGGTACAGTCAGCATGGTAGGTGCTGCTGCACTAAAGTCACTGCAAGCCAGGTCCCAGAAGCTGGGGAATGACCTATGCCAGCATCACTTGTAAACTGGCGTTTGGCACAGCTACTGTGCTGGCACTATCCTGCTGTAAAATCAGTGCAAAACAGCAGCAGCACAGACAGGTCCCGTGTGTCCTCTTGCTGCAGGCTGATAGTGCTTTGTGAGGCAGACATACGCTGCTACTCATTCCTCATTCCTCCCGCTTTCTGCTCGCCTGTGTAGAAGAGAAGCCCAGCATGGCCTCTTGTTGCTCTTGGCACAGGTGATGGCTTTGTGGATAAGCTCCTACTCTTTTTTTCCCCTAATCCGTGCTGATGCATTTTAGCTGCTTCTTGGCAGTGTACCTAGTGATCTGGCATCTTGGTTAGCTAATCCTAAAACTCTGTGTCCTTCTCCACAGCTAAAAGAACAGAGGGAAAAAGAGAGGCGACAAAAGAAAGCAAAAGCTGGAAGCATCTCTGAAGAGAGTGGGGAGTTTGATGACCTGGTGTCAGCATTAAGGTCGGGTGAAGTCTTTGACAAAGACTTATCCAAGCTCAAGCGTAACCGCAAGCGTTCGGGGAACCAAGGCTTAGAGACAAGCCGTGAGCGGGTGGTGACAAAGCTAAATTATTAATTACAAGAAGAAGAAAAATAATCAACCAAAAGAAGGTGATGAAAAAGTGCAAAACAAGGAAGATGAATGTGTGTGATGGCGCCTGGCTGACAGCTGCCCCAAAGGATTTCTTTGGTCTGTAGCTAGAGACGTTACCTTTCCATGATCAGCTTTCCTCTCATCCCTCTTCTGTGCTCCTAATTTGAACCATTATAAAAGTGCCTCTGTGGATCCAGCAGAGCCTATGACTGGCCCATGCAGAGCTGACAGATTTGCTTCTGGGAGTTTGTTGTGTCATCGGAGGCCTCACGGTGATGACAGAAATACTTGGGCCTTGCAGACGGCCTCACAGCTGGAACAAGATAATTTTCTGTGTGCCAAAGTAAAAACTAGTCACGATCTCCATCTTTCTGATAACAAGGAAGACTAATTTCAGAGCAACTCTACAAACAACTATCACTTCTTCAGGATTTAGACTGGCCTTCAGAGGTTTGCTGGGATGTGGTTCTCAAGTTTCCAATTCCCTTCTAGAATTGGATTTTATAAGCCATTGATTAGCACCTGAAAAATGCATTTAAGCTCATGTCCTGTATAGTACTTTTGTGTGGCCTACACTGTCCAAAGCAAGTGAAGCTTAGAAAGAAGTCTTCAGTTTCCGTAACAAAATGAAATTCAAGAATCAGGATTAACATACAATAATTTTCAAAAGTCTTTTGAATTCTGCTTTGCTAGAAGAAGTTTTCTGGAATTTCTTGGTGGTTGAGTCTCAAAGCTATGAAATGCATCTTCTTGGAAAGAAACTCTGGCTTTCCTTTAGAAAACTAAGACACTGCCAGCTTGGGATTACAAGGAGATGACTCTAGAGCCTGTTGTCATTGCTGGAGGCTGGAAGAGAATCAGTGGAAAATTTCTTACCTGTTTGTGCAAGATTGGAAATTGGGAGCTCCTTAGTATCAGCTGCAGGTCTCCAGTAGCAAACAGCAAACAGGTTCACTGCCTGCCCGAGGTGAAATCTCTTTTCCACTTGATGCTAGCTGTGATTGCTGTTGGCATGAACTGGTCTTTCTGTCTAACAGCCTGACCTCCACTGCACACACCCTACTCCTGCTGAGAGGAACCACGTCACTCAGTAAGATATGAATGGTGTCAAAGGAGAGCTTTGGAGCACGCAGACTTTTTCATTTTGAAGAAATCACTTGGGATGAACCAAGGGAGAGCCCCATAATTACAACTGAGAGTTTCTCCAGGAGGACACAGAATTGTGTAAGCCAAGCGGGCTTTGGAGTTGGGTTAATTCCAAAAAAACAAATAAATTTGTAGTTAAGTTACATGAATGAAATATATAAGCCGAAAAGCAAAGAATGCAAGAAGAGGCTTGAATGCTGCGTGTCTTCATGGTTCTAGGAAAGGGATTGGATTGTGGGGGGCTGTCATGGCCTATTTTTTTTTACCTTTTTTTTTTCAAACTTGTCTTCTTTTTTTATTCTCTTCCCTGGGGAAGGAAAAGAGGAAAAGAAAGAATGGTGATGGATTCTTTCTCCTAGACAGGAAGAAAAGAGAACATTTGAGAAGAGAGACCCACCATCTACAAACTGCTGCATTAGTCAACAGCACAAAATGTCAAGGAATCCCAGGGAAGTGAAAAAAGCTCTATTTGTCACTTTAATAATTTGGTTTGATTTTTCTCTGAATGTCACTTAACCTCAGGCTCTGCACTGAGTCTGAAGAACAGAACTTCCTCTGCAATGAACGCTGCCTGATCAGTATTACACACTACAATATTGGAGAAGCAAACTGTGGTGGTTTTCTGAACACTTTGAGAGTTAAATAATTATGTAAACTATGGAGAGAAGCAAAAAAGTCAGAATTGTTAAACTCTGATGTTTCATTGTTTACTGAATTTTGAGTCTCCCACCCCAGAATTTCCCTATTTAGGACATTCCAGACTGCCGCGCCTCTGTATAATACTCATCGTAAAGAGCTGGTATCTTACAAGAGCTGGGTGCATTCTCCTCCCTTACTATCCCACTCCCCTTCTGGGATTAGCTATTAACAGCAATGCCTATTGCAGTGGACACAAGCACCTTGTAGAAGAAAGACTATTTCATAAAGGTTTTTGAAAGTTTAAAAAAAAATCTCACTTTTTTAAGCATTTTTATTTTAAATTACAAATGGATTTTTAGAAATGTCTCTTGTAAATTATATTAACAAGCTCCTTGCTGCTCCCTGAAGTAGACTTGCTATATATCCCAGCCCTTTTGTTTGTCTTGTTTTAAAGCATGCTATGTAACCTATGCCATGTAAGCCATATGAGAGGTGGTAATATGTGCCAAATTGGTATACAGTTGCGTTTAGATTTGAATAATCCCTGAATTCCAAAGATTATTATTTTAGGGATTAGAACATTGTAGGGTGTTTTTCCTCCCTCTTTGTTCTCCCTGGGTTTAGGACTCACCCAGAACTTCAGGTGTAGTGCCAAGGTCAGTCCTGGTGCAAGATGATGTGCAAGTACAGCTGCTTGCTTGCTCCCCAGGTACTTGTTTGATAAGGCAGACTGTCAGCGTGGCAGCTGTCAGAGAACAAACACCTCAGGGCAAACCCTTTGGATATAAATACAGCATTTCCCCTGCCCCGGTATTTGTCAAACCACGTTTGTGCTGTGCTTTCTGAAACTGAAGTCACTTTGCCAGGCCACAAATGTAGCAAAAGCAGAGAGAGTGATAAGCCCTCTGTCCCTCTATGTACACAGTTCAGCCCTGGTTTAAAGAGATCCTGTATGATGGTACGTGGCAACACTCCAGCCACACTGAGAGTCAAAGAAAGCTGCTATAGTTTTGCCACCTCTTTGACTCATATATTAATAATGAAAGATTGTGCAACTCCTGTAAATCAGCTGTGGCATCCTTAAGGGGATGGACAGAAAGCTCAGTCATGCCCCTGATTCAATGCAGCTCAACTTTCTCAGCACTCCAGTGCCCCAGGCTCCTCCTGTTTTGAATCAGTGATGGTGGCCAAAAGCTGTGTTCAGTGTGCTGGACAGTCTCTCTGGCTCTTGACTCCTTGGTGAAAGTTCATAAAGAAGGTTTTGGAAAAGCTCAGTTTCACACTGAGGCAAGCAGTGTTTTCATACAAGTGGTGACAAGCAGAGGCGCCCATTAAATTATCTACTGTATGAGATGCGGTTAGCCACACAGAAGATAAGGAAAAAGTTGGCTCTGCTGTAGGGCCTGGCACCAGATTCTTGCTGAAGCCAAGTTTGTCCATGTTTCTCATCTCTTGGGTACTGTGAGTGCATCTAATACTCTCTTCTTCAGCAGTTGTGGTTGAGTTGCCAGATGCTGAAGGAGAAAGGAAAATGTTATTCCTGAGTAGATTTAGGAAACAGTCTGAGGTCTAACATCACTGGAGAAGCTGGAGAAGAGCTAGGGTCTGCTGTTGTCCTTGCTCCTGTGCCTAGCACCAGCATTTTAAGAAAAGTCACTCTGGAAATAAGTGGAGAAGGAGATGTGAGAAAGAAGGGCATAATTGAGGGCTTGTTATGCTTCCTGCAGAAAGAGAGTAATTGCTAACTTTATGATGAAGTTACTCACACCTAGAAGAGGTACTTTCTAACTCTCCAGAATTTGTCCCTAGAGGTTTAGTGCTCACTCACCTCTGTGTCTCTGCATTGTTGCTACGTAGGTTGCATTAGGATGATCCCAGAAAAGACTGGAGAAGACTCCCTCTCCCTTGAACTTGCTTTGAACTGAGTCTGTCTTCTCAGTCGATCGTGTCTCTAGAAATGCTACAAGGTAAAGTGACTTCGGGGCAGCAAGACCCTTCCATGCTCTGTAGCACAGCCATTGTCCAGGCACCAGTTCCCTAGAAGTAGGACTAGTGTTCAGGGCTGAGAGACTTCCTCACTAGGGAAATGACCTGGATGTCCTTCAGAAGCATTTCTGTAATGTGTTCACAATGTCTGAGGAAGGGAAAGGAATTGCAAAGGATCCTGGTGGGAGACCGTGGGGCAGGTGTTTCCATAATGATCAGCCCCACTGGCTGAATCTTGCCTCTTCTTTAGGAAAGATCACACTTTGAGCTGGGTTGCACAGGAGAAGCTTGTGTCAGGAGTTTCCACGATGGGAAAGGAGATCCGTTGTACAGTAGATGATGTACATGATATATGCAGTTTCGTTTCTAGGTTGGTTGTTTTGGGTTTTGTTTGTCTGTTTGTTTGGGGGTTAAATGATTTTTTTTAAAAAAAAAGGTTTAGGAATCTCTAAGGGGAACCTGTAAATCTGACACCTCTATTTATTTTGCCTTATTTTAGTTTGCTATGTTTGTATGTATACACTGCATTACAGCAAAGACTATTGAGACCGTGCCAGGGTATTACACCGGCTTGACAGCTGGCTTGGCTCTTGTGCCAGCTGAGCCAGGCCAGCTGATGCAGGTGAGCAGTCTTGGTGTGGGAAGGGAGGGAAGAAAAAAACCCTTTTGGCTTTTGTTGCAATTACTCTGCCCCTATTTGGTTCTAGGAAGGCATGCATTTTAAAGGTTGTGGTGAACTGATGGAGGCTGGTTATTTTAGAACACTTTCTACAAAAGGTGTTTGTTTTTTATCATGTGTCATGGTGAGAAGATTGAGAAGAGTTAAGGTGCACAGTTGCTCGCTCAAACTTCACCCTTCCACACAAATTCTGCCCATAATGCCAGAGAAGCTTGGCTAGATGGCCAAAAGTGGTTCGTGCCCTGTAACTTCTCACCAGAGAAAACACACTAGTGAGACAAACTGGGACAGTTCTCCTTCCTCAGAGCTAATATTCCTCCCTATCTTCATGGCCAAAGAAAGATTTCTTGTACTTTGTCTCTTTCCTGCTCCACCCCACCTCCCCAGGTTACCCCAGGTAAGCAAAATCTTTCTCCGTGGGTTGGTTTGTTATCCATGGAGTCTCTGGCAATCACCAGGTGTTTGGCCATGGTTCCTTGCCTTCTGTACTTGACACAGGAGATTTCTGATTGCCTGCCATCCAAACAGGTAGTCTCCACTGGCCACCCTAGTTTCTCTTACAAAGGTTGAAGGGGCCAACCTGGATAATACAATTTGGCCAACTGAAAATACAGAATTTGTATCTTTATTTATATAATGTTTTAAAAAAGCTATCTAGTAATCTAAGTGGTAGTTCTGATGACCAGTATTCCCTGACGCTGGCCAGGTTTGCTCACTGTGCCTGCTGAGAAGGATGCCATGAGTCTAGCATGGTGTTTTGGCACCTCATTTCATCAAAGAGTCTGGATGGTTCCAAACCAGAGTTTTCTGTTATGGGTGGTAATGTAGAATTGATCCACCGTAACCAGTTCAAATTGCTCTGGTTTAACATCAGCATAATTCAAAGTAGGATCTGAATTAAAACTCTTCTTTAGACAGTTTTGTCTATTTACAAGATGTTCTACACAGTTCATGTAGGGCTTGGTCCTTTCAGCCTCCCCCACTAGGAGCTCTGAGCCAAGTGATCTAGAAAAGCCTCTCTGACAAGCCATTTGCCCCCTTCCTGCTCGCCTTCAAACAGGCTTTTTAAAGCTCTTTGCAGTTTTTACAATTGTGAGGGAATGTTCGGTACCTGAGCCGCTTTGTGCTCAATGCCTCCCTTCCAAGCCATCCCCACCTGCAGTCGTTCTGCTCCCCTGCAAGCCTGCTCAGCTTGAAACTCGCAGGTCACTTTGGGAGGTGGCCCTGCCTGCCAAGCTAGAAAGTACAGTGCTGCTTACTGAAGTGGGAGGTTGTGTGCTGCTGTAATGCCTTGGCCTATCCTCATTTCTTAGTCAGTTTAAGACTATAAGTGAATTAAATGTGCAAATCCTGTAGTGTCCTTTTTATCTGTATCTTTTTATAAGAATATACTGTAATACTAAAAAACAAAAGCGAAAAAAATTAAAGATATATTGTCCCCACTGCGTCTCCATACATTTCTTTGTAGTTTCATTTTCTGTGCATTTTACTGCAAAGTCCAATAGGTGAGTTGGGGTCTGGGTGCAGTTTTTTGTTAAGCTCTGGGTTTTTGGTCAAGAGCATGCAGCTCTTTAGGTGACACCGTCACTGCAGAGCTGGTGAGAAACTCCACAGGTTGTTCTGGGGGAACAAGCAACACCGCGGAACACAAGCACATCCTCCCCACGCCGTGCCATGGCGATCATGGAGCCAGCAGGTTACCATATCCAAGGGTCCTCTTAAAAATCTCTCTCTAGTTCTCTCAGAACTACATACGGTACACAGGAGTTCACTCAAAGAAAAAGAAAAAAATAAGATGGCCCTGATATCTAGGAGTTCATAATCCATGGCTGGATATGGCTATTCCAAGCGAGGAAGGGAGTGCAGGGCAGCAGTGCTGGCCCTAAGCTCACTTACGTAACTGAGCAACATCCCAACAGCAAGAGCGTCGACTCAGAGGAGGAGTGGGCAGGAGAGCATTGCTGCCAAGGAAGGAGTTAATTAAGGCCAGCTGAAAAGAAACCAGGAAAGCCAGCATGAAGAGTGAAGACTTCAGAAAAGCAGGGTGGGGAGTCTGGAGAGAAATTAGACACTGAACAGTGGTATGAGCAAGATGCACACAAGGGCTAGGGCTAATTTGTGGCTGAATTGAAGAGTGTGCTGAGGAATTCCTTGGAGCTCAGGGGCAGAACCTTGTCCTCACCATAGGTGCAATGTGTACAGCTGTTTCATTTATACACAGATCTCCCCATTTCTGTTAATGGAAAGAGCCTGCTGACAAAATTACCCTTAAACCACAACATTTCATGCTTCTCTTCAACCCATCAAAGGTCAATGCTTTAATCTTGAGCTCCTGAGAAGTTCATGCCTAGCTTCCAGTGGGAGCCTTGCTGGCTCTGCAGCACATTCCTGCAGCACCGAAGTTCCCAGGGGCCCCAGACAAAGCCCCAGCTGTTGGCTCTGGCTCTCAGGTGGGAAGAACTGTGGAAATGAGCAAAAGTAATCAAGGTGTAATTGGTTGCACAGGCTGAGGATCAACAGGCAGCAAATGAGAGTCTGAGTGCTCTGTGGGAAGATTCTTGGCTTTCAGTCTTTAGAAAGGCTCTCAGTTTCTCTGTTTTGATCTATTTGGTTCACACTTTGCTAAAATTCTAGCTTTTAGGTTCTTGCTGTACAGATGCAAGGGCAGAGGCAAAGGGATGTTTCTGAAACATCTGCATTGTGTGAGTGGTAGAGGCAGGGTGAAAATGCAGGGACCTCCTTGAGTTCTCTTCCATGGCAGCTGGGGTTTGGTAGAGGAAGTCAAAGCATTGCTTTTCCTCTTGTTAGAGGTGAAACCCAGTGGCATTTGAATTATCTGCTTTGAACAAGAAAGACATTCTACCTAGACTGTAAGAAGACTTTTCTTCAATATTTTGTTTGGGGTTGGAGCACACAGTGAGGAGCTGGTGTTCTGCCCTGCAGCAAGGGTCCATCACAGAAGCCTCCTTCCGTCTTCCTGGTTGACACCTTTCCCATGATCATGGACTTCCCTGTCTCTATCATTGCTGCACAGGAGCAAGGTAAGTGCCTTATGGCTTTCTCTGAGCAAAACTAGGGTTGGGGTTTAGCTGCCCTGAATGACTGGGAGTGAAGAGGAGTGTAAGGGAAGCTCTCTGTCTTGCTGGGAAGCGCTGAGTCTCTATCATTTATTGGTTTTCTCTTTCTTTAACTTTTGGCTTCTGCTTAAACAAAGGTGACTTTTATTTCTGCCATAGTGGACATGGAGCTTTCTGGGAGAAATCTGCTTGGCCCTAGATTTCTACCACTATGAAATAAAATAATTAAAGTTTGTTCCCTCCCCCAAGCCCAAAAGTTTTGGTTTTCAACATTGTTGTGATAGATTTTGTTTGTTTGATGTTCCTGTAGTTAATGGGCTTCTTGCTGTTTTCTCTGAGGCATAGTCGCTATTTATCTCTACTTTTCTTAGACTCACCAGTAGGTAAGGTCCTTTTTTCTCTTTTTGTCTTTTCCCCCCTTTTGCTATTTTTTCATCCCTTTCGCCTTTTTTTCCCCTCCTTTTTTGCCATTTTGTCCCTAATTCTCCCCACCCCAGACTCAGCGGGGTTTGCAGTGAGGTGGGCACTTGCCTTGAGTGAGCTGCTAGATAGAGCTTTTCTATCATGACAGCGTATGACCCCAGAGGTCCAGAAGGATTTGAAATGCTGTGAGTAGTTTAATATGAGAATCCAGGAATTGTTCTTTGCCCACCATGTTTTAGATGTGGGGCACTGTTGTGTTGAGCCAATTTCTTGCAGTGCTCATGGAAGGAGGATATGTCTCTAATTACATTAACTAAAAAAACAAATCAGAAAATGGGAGGGGGGAAGATTATCTCAGTTGGTCAGAGCATGGTGCTAATAACAGCAAGATTGAACTCACAATCTATGTATGGGCCATTCACTTAAGAGTTGGACTTGATGATCCTTGTGGGTCCCTTCTAACTCAGAATATTCTGTGATCTGGGAAAAGACTTTCATAATTTATTGCTGTGAGATGTGGAAAAAGGCTTTTGTTTGCCAGAAGTGTCTATGACCAGTAGTGGTTGGGTGTGTTGTCTGACAAATACTCTTTGTTCATCTGTTTGTAAGTAAAGACTCTCCCTTACCAGCTGGTCTGCAGGGGCAAAGCTTGTGTTTTATCATCCCCTAAACTATCACGAGTGTTGTAAGAATTGGCCTGGATGCCCCATGAATCCATAGCTCATGCTCCGATTGTCAAACTCTGCCACTGTTTTGCCAGTGGTGGTTGCTAGAAAGCCAGTGGTCTGTAAAGGTATCAGAAGGTGCTCTGTGCACAGTGACAGAGGAACGAAAAAAAAAGATCAAAAGCTTGTGCATGCTCTGTTGTCCACAGAAGGAAGCAAACAAAATAGGAGGAAAATGAATGTCCATCTACTTTAGGCTTAAGCTATATTTTATTTGGTTACGGCATTGTGGCAATACTGTAAAAGAACAAAGATGGATTCCCCACCACCTCCCCAAGAAGGTTGGATGGTCTCTGGATTCGTGAGGTAAGAAATGGTGTTCTGCAGCATCTCATTGCATATTCCTGTGCTCAGGCTGTGCCCGGCTGAGTGCTGTCTCTGGGTGTGATGAGAACTGTCATCTTAGCCCCTGCATAGTCATGAGGTGTTTTCAGGGGCAGAAGTACAAATCAGCCCAGTGCTCACCTACCCTTGGGTTCACAGTAAGGTGTTATGACTGGGCAAGAGTTTCTTTGGGTAACACAGACTATGTTTGTGCCCCTGAAAAAGTCTAGATCGGCTCTGACTTTGTAGAAAAAGCTGGTTAACCCCAAAGCGCAGATTTTTCCTGGGGTTGTCCAATCCAGTGTTTTCTTTTCTTTTGGGCTCCCAAGCAGTAAAATAACTCTTCAGAGCCATGCCCCATTCTGCTGTAAAGTACCCCTTGCTTCTGCTCTTGATTTCCTTCAATATCTGAGCCCTGCTCACTTCCCTCTTGCACCCTCACAAATCCTTTCTGTTGCCATGACCCTTTGCTTGCCCACCTTGAGAGGATCTGCTGCCCATTCTCTGTGATAGTAACAGCTGCAGGAGTTTGGGCACCTCCAGGTGAAGCCCCTGGCAGAGGACTGACCCTGGCACAAATGCTGTTGCTCTGCACTCAGCTTGGCTTCGCATGGGGCAGGACTTGCCAGGCAGATCGGACAGTGTGTCCTACCTTCCCACTGTCCTCCTTGTGGTGCAGCTGTGGTTCATCCAGGGACCAAATGTTAAAGATGTTGTGTTGCCCTTGTGGAATGGCAGTAACATCTTCCCTTCCTCTGGTCTCTGAAATGAGAGCTTCTCTGTAAGTGGAGAGGAGGCCCCTTCCGCAGCTGGAGAGCTGGAGCTGCCTCTGGAGACAGAGGGATGGGCAGCCTTTCACCACAGAAGCATCTCCAGCACTGAGGCAATGTGACATTGGGACCAGAGCGAGCTGTGGCCTTGGGGGTGCTGATCTTGTGCCAACTCCTGGGGTGTCAGTGCTGGGATGCATCAGCAAGCATGTCTTGGACTTGCACCAGGGTCAAAGCAAGAGATTCCAAATTGCAGCTTGTCCCATAACCGTGATCTTGTCCTCGTCAGGCAGCTGCCAGCTCTCTGTCTGTTCCTGATTAATCCTCTCCCTGGGGGATGCTGACCAGCACTTCCCAAATCAAGATGGAAGGAAGAAATGGGATAAATCAGATACTGAGGCAATCTTACTCTCTAATTTTTAACCCATGCTGGCGCCCTAATACAAACAGGAAGGCAGCAGGAGTTTGGACAGGGATCAGTAGACCTGACTTAGTGCTGTGCAGAGCAGAACCAGTATAATTATGGGAAAATGGACATAGTCACAGAAATAGCTGAGCTTTGATGAGAGGCAGGCTCTTTCCTGAGATCTTCTCTGGTGGCTGGCTTGCTTCTCTTCTTACTCCTCCTCACCCTTTCCCTCAGCTCTGCAATGAACCCTGAAAGTCTGCACCTCTCACTCTCATTAAAACAGGGTCTGGACTGTCACCAGCACATGTAAAGGTTTTCCCTTGGGATGCAGCAAGGTTAAATCTTCCTCTAATATTTAGGAGAAACCAAGGGACAAAAGCCCATCTGCTAAAAACACTTGTCAACCTGGTAGCAAACATAATTTTCTCCAATTGCACATGAGGCATGAGGAGCACTCAGGCTTGGAAATCTGTCTCCAGGTGCTCACTGCAGAGTGCACAGACCAATGGGAATGCCAGGTTAGTGTCCCCATCTGCAAACAATAATTTGAGTGATTTACCAAGCGTGACATGTTGGTCTGGCCCACATCCCTGTGGTCAGGTTCTCTTGGATCAGAGTCCAGACCATTAGTGATGGGACTGTCCTTTCTGCCTTGGTTGAAACAAGCTTCGTGTGATGCCAGAGACTGTCTCTTTGCTCATAGGTGAAGGAGCAGCAGCTCCTGCCTGTACTCAGGACAGGACATGGTCCTGAGGCCATGGGAGAGCTACCACATGAGCCTGGAGGCAGCAGCTGCATGGGCACCCTGACCTTGCCACTGATTTCAGCATTTTTCCTGTTGCTCAGCCATTCCCATCAGCCTTGTTTCTTTTCCTATGCATTCTGGGTCTGGCTCAGACTTCTTCGCCACCTTTTCTTGTCCCACATTTGTGTGAACCTTCTGGTGCAGAGAAGCAAGGTCTAGGGCTGTAGCTCACTTTCCTTCCCATGGTCCTTGCAGAGCCACCTCTGCCATCGCTGGAGCTTTGCTTCCCAAGAGCCTCCAAGGCTTTTCCAGCCCTGATGGGTGCAGGGGGCTCCACCAGTGCCCAGCCTGTCTTTTGGAGAGCTTCAGCTGCGTGTGCGAGGAGACATTTTGTCTGAGGGATGAGGCTAAATGCAGGCCATGGTAAAGCCCCTGAGCAGCAGCTCTGGCACAGCTGCTCCGATGAGCTGATGTGCTCATTTCTGAGCAGAGCCACTTGTGGATGTAGAAGCGGCCCCTGTGCTTGTGTGGACAGGAGAACAGGTGCTGAGAGTGTGTCTGGGAGGGATTTCTTGCTGGTGCCATGCGAGGTTGGAGGAATACTTGGGTTTTCCCCTTCCCTTCTATAAATGGCTTTTGTAAGAACAGGTTTCTTAACTTAGGTTACAACAGTGAGGGCTAATTGAGCTTTACTGTGAGCAGGATGCTATCAGTGACACATAAACTAGATGAAAATGTTGGCTAGCTTAGGTAGCTGAGCCTCAGGAATGCAGCCTTCCTCACAAATTCTGTTAAAGGACTTCTGGCCACACTTGAACCTGTATCAGGCACATGGTGAGGTGTCTGCTGTCCTGCAGCAAGGTGTGGGGTTTCGCAGAGCAGCTGAGGCAGCAAGGGCTATCACTGCTCTTAAACCCTAATTCCCTGCCATGGGAAGCAGTGGCACTCCTGCTGTTGAGTAAGGCACTTGCTCTGACTCTCCAGAGAACTGCCTCCCTCATGGCTGAGGACACAGGAGGCATTTTGCCAGGCTCTCCTGCTGCTCAGCAAGGGGGGGGAGTCCAGGACATGGGGAACCCTGTTCCCGCTGCTGGTGGGAGCACAAGAGTGCTCCCTTGCTTGCTCCACACTCCATCCAGCTGGGTTTAATTTTAGAAACACAGTGCTATCTTGGGGCATCTTTTTCCATGGAATGCAAGTCTTTAAGTAAATAAATAACAGCTTTGTGGAGGTGGAACGACAGCCCGTAACCACACTGCAAAACACGCACCAAGCGAGTTGAGCCCCGTTTCACTTGCATGTGGAAATACTTTGTACAGAAACAGTGGCTGCACTGCCTCCCTCTCCTCATTCAGCCCCCTCCAGAGCTGGCCATGTGGATTGATTAAAAAGAAATAAAAACACCTTGAAATACCAGCCTTGGAGAAGTGGAAATGAAAACCCCTCCAGCTGCTGGGGTTCACCTGGAGTTCTCTGGCATAGTTTTGCAAAAGCTACAGTTTACTGGTGATGGGCTGTTACTGACTGTGCCTCTGCTGCATCTGGGACATCCCAGAGGGATGTGCTCTGAGGCATCTTTAGCAACTCGGGAGAGAAATAGCAGGCTAAAGATGAAGGAAAGAAACTTGTGTTTAAATACCCCTCCCAGTCTGGCTGGCCAAGAGCCGTCTGCATGCAGTCGTGTTGCTGATGGCTGAATGTCCTGGGTGTGTCCCTCAAAGCATGTTTGTTGGCTGGAAAATCCCATTAAAACCATTTTAGCAGAGCAAGAGCCCATTTCCATTGCTCAGATCCAGCAGCTCTGACATGGCATCTGCTGCATGAGCTGCTGGTAACTCTGTTCCCCTGAGTCAGCAAGGGAAGCTCTTCTAAAGCTCCCCGTCTGAGCAAGACTTGCCACGGTGGCCTTCCTCTGATGTATGGACTTGGAGATGCACCTAAATATGCAAGGTGGAACAAATGGTGTAAAAATAACCCAGGCTGAAGGCTACTTGTTCTGCTCTGCTCCTGCTGCACATTGCTGCTGCTGGGACAAGACAGTGCTGAGATGACAGGACTCTGTGCTTGTAAGGAAATTGGGTCAGGAGCACCCATCTTGGGTGCATTAGGAGTTGGCAGTGTTGATTCTGGTTGCCTCCACAAAGCCAAAGGGGTGGCTAGACTGTGCCTAATCATGGAGGTATGAATGAGCTCTGCCAGGGTCTTTGAAGCAAGTGGGCTTGAAGTCAGCAGCTGTGGCTTGGAAAAAGCATCATGTAGCATCCTGGTGCCACGTGCAGATGGGATGCCTGAAGAGGTTTTGCTCTAGTCTTTCTCTTCTAAGAGAAGAAAAAACTTACCTTGTTCTTCTTCCTGTAGCTCTTGGCAAGAGCAGTTCTGGCCATGACTGATAGCTTTGTGTGTTTGTTCAGAGATGGTTGTACTATTTGAATTCACTGCAAGGCCTGGGGATTACTAGCTCTACCTCAGCTTTTGCTGGTGGCTTCCCTTCCCAGCAGACTACAGGGACAGGAGGATTTTCCATGTGGTGTGGTTCTGCCTGCTCTTCCTCTGCAAACTACTCAGTTAAGCCATGTCCTCTCCTTGGCCTCAGCATGCTGCTTCTGCTGATAGTCTGGAGGGCATTTTATTTTTTGTATATCCTAGTGAAGGCCTTCTCTTGTGGGGCTGGGCAAGCTCTGCCCATGTTCTCTATGAGCCCAGGATCAGGGCGGCCCTGGCAGCAGCTTGTCTTTTCCACTGATCCCGATTAAGATTCAGTCTTGGCAGGATGGAGCCTTTTGAGCTGCCAGCTGCAATAGGAGAGATGAGGCTTCAGGGGCAGCAGAAATTATTCCCTTCCCTCAGCTCAGCTCATTTCTTGGATCTGGGCTGAGGATGGCCCCAAGGGTTGATCTGCAGGAGCCAAATGAGCCACACAGAGCTAAAACATTTCCATTCAGCGTCAGGCCCAGGGTGGGGAAGTGCAGCTCTCTGAAGCGCGGAGACTGTGGGTGGCAGCTGGGGAGGGGATGGAGGGAGAGAGCGATGGAGGGGTGGTGTAACTCCAGGCACTGCCTCACGCAACAGCAGTTCCAGCCTTGCAACTGTGCACATGGGGAGCCTCGAGTGCTGAAATCACCTCGATAATGAAACCTAAGTTCGTTAAGGCTGCAGTAGTGACAGGTCAGAGCTGTGCAGCTGAACGCCTCTCTCCCAGCTCCCATCAGCAGATGCTGCCTGGTGTGACACTGCACAGCTCTGCTGGTGTTGACAGAGTTTTGCCACAACCTGCACCAGCAGGTAACTGGCCTAGGGCACTACCTACGGAGCAGCCGCATATCTGATAGCCTGTGTTATCTTCCAAGCATAATATTAACACAACTTTACAGCTGCCTGGCCCTCCTGCTATCTCCTTCTCTTCCTCCCCTACCTACTGTCCCACTGTAGCCAAGCTGCCCTTGACTTCGCAAACATAAACTCTGCTTTTGCTGGCCTCACATCTTTCGGCTGCGCACCCTGAAAGTATTATGGGTATAGAAGAGAGTGTTTCTGTTGAACTTAATTTTAAGGCTAAATTCATGCAGGAAGAGCTTAGCAGTACTGAGAGTATCTGGTTTTGAGTGGGCTGTCCAGAATTTGAGATTATGCTTGCTCTGTTGATGGAGTCATTGATGAAGAAATTGTCTCTGCCGCTGATTTGAGGTTCTGGAAGCAAACCCTAGGCAATCAAGAAGTGTGAAACTTTGTTCTATGGAGCAAGTGTTGTGTGGATGGCCCCTCGGAGAGCCATGGGCAGTAGGCAGTTTGCCTGATGGCCACGGCCATGCCATTGCAGTTGGGTTGTGCACATGCAGCTGAGCAAGGCTTGGTTTGCTGTGCTTCTCTGCTTGGAGGAAAGCTCAGCAGTGTCTCAGGGCATCAATCCCATCCCATCCTGTGAACCTGCACTCAGCTGCACTTTACTGCTACTATTTTGGGTACCCTTTACTCCCCAAAGGAGCAAACAGGATAAGTACAAAGAGATGCTAAACTGGAAGCTTTCTAAATGTGGCACTGGCAGCATGGAGGGACAGGGGAAGGTAGAGACAGCTGGATTTGTGTCTCAGCTACCACTGTTTAAGCTTGCTGTGCCCAAAATGAGAATCTGTTCTTCTGACAGAGTGCACTGAGTTCACCCAAAGCCCTTCAAGCCCAGCCTGTGATAAAGGATTCAGCTCTTCATCCTGTGTCTTTCTGGAACCATGCCAGGCATGTCAGGGTGTTGCCTGCAGTGCTCCTCACACCCACTGGTTTTGAGACCTTAGCTGAAGCTTTTATCTGACATCTCAAAAACCGAAAAACCTGGCCAGCCCACCGCAACCAGCAATTCCTCCAATTTTAGATTCCCTGAAATGCTGAGCTGCTCTTGGAGTGAGGCTTTGGTGCGTGGAGGGAAGTGAAGTAACTGTGTTTCCATTTAACTAATTAGCAGCTCTGTCTTGGCCAAAGCACACACAGTGCACCAGCCATTTTTCAGCTGTTCCAAGCCTGCCTGACGCTGCTCAGGCAGCCAGAGGGAGCCGAGAACCAGCAAAGTGCCAAGGAAGGGGCAGAACCAAGGGCCAGATTCTGTTCAGTCAAATCCCATGTAACGCTGAGTAACAGTGAATTTGCAGGGAATCACTGCAGGTCACCAGGGGCTGAGAACAGCTAAAAAAAAAATCATTGCTCTTTTTTCTGCTCAGCTGTTGTTGCTTTTAGAATCTGGTTTTGAGCAGTTTCCATTAAGAAAAAAAATATGTCCCTCCCTGAGGTATTTCAAGCTGTGTCTTCCCCCCATGGCCTATTCTCCTTCCCCCAACACTTCCTGAAAGCATTGCTCTTTTGACATAGATTTAATCTCTTTTAGAATTCTTAATGACCAGCTTCTGCCAGCTTCTCCTTTATATGCTGCATCCAGTTTTTAACAGGAGAGTGTGAGGGTGGAGTAACTAGTGTCAGGATGTGGGCATGATGGAAAGCCAGGCTGAGATGCCCCAAAGGATTCAGCCTGGATTAGCAGTGAACAGACTGTAACACACAAATGGGCCACGAGCTGGGACAACTGAGTTTCCAGGAGGCAAAACCTCTACTGCGTGTGCATTGTGAGGGTTGCCACGATCTGCAGTTATTTGTGTTTGAGTTGTTTGACACGCACAGAAGTGCAACTTGTACTCTTATGGCAGCCTTCAAGAAAGAGAAGGAGGTGGTGAGCTTGGTGCTTTACTCTCTTTCTGCTCCTAGAAAAATGATGTGAGGCTTTGTACTTATTTCAAGATTGACAGCATTTGGAATCTTAGAATCATTTAGGTTGGAAACGACCTCTAAGGTCACTGATGCCTTCTTGGTACCAGGAGACCTGAGAGCTTTACTGGAAGGTCAGATGGATGAGAAGGGGAATTTCCCTTAAGGCTTGTTCATGATACAGGAGGGATGGACTTTTATAGAAGCACCTCCCCAAATCTTGGTTTCAGTTGTGGTCACTCAGTCTAGGAAGAAAGAGCTCTGGAGGCTCAGTTCTGCAACAAAAAGCAGTGATGTTATATACAGCCACTGGCTCAGAACAGGCATGTGGGAGAAGCTGGGATAATGACAAGGGATGATAAACTACGATGTTAAACCCACAGGATTACACAGTTTAAGAACTGCCACATTAAAATGAGTTTCACTCAATGACAGCAAAAAAAAAAAGATTCTTTATAGTAATAAGTTATTATGACTGATCCCTTGCTAATTGCTGACTAATCATGCAACTTGCAAAGCCTGTCTCGTTGCTTGTCCTGAGGTAACTATTCATAGAAGCTTTTGGGTTAAAACATAGAAAGATAAATTAAAAGCATATTCAAAGTAATGCAAACCACACTCCATTGCAACTAGTATTTATTAAAAATATAGTGGACAAAAAAAGCAAGCCTCCAAAAAGTAGTCGGTTCATCAACATGTATTACATCATGGCCCACCCAGCACCACAGAAACACAGAGTGCTCTCAACCCATTTCTCTCGTGAAATGTTGACTCATATTTGGTTCATTACCTATCACTGTGCATAGTTTAAAGACTTGATAATGTAACAGGAGCATGACATGGCACCAAAATCAGTTTGCCCTGCACTTCCAGCCGCTCTCAAACCAAGGAAGTGGTGAAATGTGCGTAAGTAGCGTGATGTGCATGGTGGTCATGTGTGTGCTCAGTAGTCCCTGGTATGGCCCTGAGTTCTTTGTATGAGCTTTACAGCATGACAGCAAACTTCTCAGAAGCCAAAGAATCATATGCTCAAAGCATCGTTTTATTACTACATTGAGTTTCCTCTTCATTTTCAAAATTAGCTGGAGCCTGGGGGGAGGCCAGGAGGGCGAGGCGTGTTGTGCGTGGTGAGGGGAGGCAAGTGCTTGTATAAGTCAGTTGACTTAGCAGGTTACACGTGTGCTTCCTTTTCCTGGCACTTTGCTTCCATGCTGAGCTAAGGAAACTTTTGTGCTATGGGCACAGCAGTCCCACAGATGAACACAGTCTCTTGTAGTTGCAGAATGGGGTGGAATTGTTGGTGTCAGTATGGCAGCGCCAGCTATGCTCCTGGGAATGACAGGGAGTCAAGACTGTAACAATGAATGTAGATTGTCCTGGTTCTGGCCACGACATGGGTAATTTTTGCAGGACCCAAGAGGTGGCATGGCTAACAGAATGAGGGGGCTTATTATGGGGACCAGGAAAGGGGTCTCTTCCAGTAAGGGAGCGGTCACGTAGTGCCTGCTCCCTCTGTTAGTGAAGCTGTTACTCCTCATTTTCTTACTCCATTGCTATTTCCTGTAAATTGTTCTTATCTGAACCCATCATCTTTACCTACTGTGCCTCCAATTCTCCTCTCCAGCCTCTCCACACCAACCTGAGGGAGGAGTGAGCAAGAACAGAACACTAAATTGGGGAATACCATTCCTAAACCACACCATTGATGTATAAATGCGTATGGAGTTTGGGCATCAAGCTTTCCCGATTCCTTTCCCTTTCAGCTATAGCTGCTATGTCTGTCACTGTATGTACCTTAGCTCACAGTGACAAAAATAAGAATCAAATCAGTTCACCTGCAATGGAAAGAGTGCCTTTTGTGATAGCTGGTATATGAGGTTTGTGAAGGAACTGTAGTAAAACTTATTGCCTCCTCATCTGAGACCTGTGCTTACTGCAAGTGAGCAGGATGTGCGTGGCAGGGTGGTGTGCTCACACTACTTTAACCTTATTTCATGAGAAGTAGCTACTTGCAAAGCTCAAGATGATTTTTTGTAGCGCCTTTGACCTTACTGGAATTGTCTTCAACCCTGTGTGTACAGAGGGAGCACCCTGAATCATGTGCAGCTTGACATTAGCCATAAGCAACCAGTTTAGAGCACTTACATTAACATTTGAAAAGCAGCCATCAATACTGACAAGAATGTTGAGTAATTTCGTATCTAGAACAGTTAATTACTAAAGCTAATTAATGCTACATGACTGTGGCCACTGCTACATTTATGGGGACACTTAAGTGCTCCAAGGCCAGAAGACTTCATGAAAAACAAATTAGAGAAACATGCAGGAAAACATTCTGTCTGAGGCAACAGTAACTACCTTAATTTTCCAAGTGGCCACTAGTATTAAAATCTGTTTTATCTGTCAGGACTATGCAGGTTGCTAGTTACTAGGAGCTGCACTGTAGCATTAAAAATTTGGAGTCTTCGAGGGCTTGGTGTGACACCTCTTTCTAAAGTCAGGGAGAGCTTAATACTTACTTCTGTGCATGGCAAAATTAATCCCTTAAACATGCATACACGGCCTTAGTTTAGTGCTAAGGTCAAAATGCTGGAACATGCTTCCAACATTGTAAAACATATCTTTCAGATCAGAAAAATAATTCTCCCAAACCCAGAAGTCCTCTTTCTGCATCATGTTTTACAGAGCACTCAAGGCAGAAAACTGGGCAGCTGCCATTTTTTTTTCTTTTGAAACTGATACGTGGATATTTCCCACTTGCAGGTGTCCCTCTTATGAGGAAAGGCTGAGAGAGCTGGGCCTGTTGATCATCCAAAAGAGATGACTGATGTCTCAATGTGTATAAGTGTCTAAGGGGGAGATGCCAAGAATATGGAGCCAGCCTCTTCTTGGTGGTGCTGAGCAACAGAACAAGAGGCAATGGGCAGAAACTGATGCACAGGAAGTTCCACCTGAACTTCTTTACTCTGCAGGTGACTGAGCACTGGAACAGATTGCCCAAAGAAGCTGCGGAGGCTCCCTCACAGGAGATATTCCAGTCTGGACACAACCCTGTGCCATGTGCTCTGAGTGCTTGAATAGGGAGGTAGGTTGGACCAGGTGACTCACTGCTGTCCTTTCCAACCTTACCCATTCTGGGATTCTTTGATTCTGTGAAGGGAAGCAGGAGCACTGCTAAGGGATGGGACCTGCTCCTTGACCCTGACTGTTCCATGTTGATAATTTCTGCTGTATGGTGAGCTGTGTTCTTCTCACTGTCAGCCTGTAAATTCAATGAAGGAGGTCAGGCAAAAGATGGACAGACATAATTCTGAAATCTTAATCCTTGACTTAAAAATAGTTGCCAAATAACAGCACTTCCAGCAGTGGCTTCATTCCCAGAGCTCACAGTTGCATGGTATGACGACAGCAGGTGTATTTCACAGCACAAAGGAAAAAAAAACAAACCCAAACACCTCTGTGGTATAAGCAGAAATCTTTTCTCCATCCTGAGGACACTGAAATGGAGATATTGGCAGAGTGGAGAACTCTGTCCTCTAGAAAACACACATGGTTTTCAATAGGGATATGTGGCTCCAGTGCTGACCCAGCAGTGAGCTGACAGAGTAAGGCAATGCTGGAGGCATAGCGTTGCTGTACTGTACACACCCACTGAGGTCTCCAAGCCCACCAGCTGAGTAAAAGGACTTTAGTAAGAGGCTGAACAGGAGTGGTCACTTGGAGGGCTGGAGGTATCTGGATATTATCTAGACTCTTGAGAAGTCTCCCCTCTGCCCACCTGTCTTACTAATCAACTTCAGCTCTTGGATGATGATGTCATGAGTGACTGCTTTGCACATGTCGTACACCGTCAGCGCTGCCAGGCTGGCAGCTGTGAGAGCCTCCATTTCCACACCTGTCCTCCCCCAGGTCTGACAGGAGCTGCGAATCACCACTGCATGTCTGGCCTCATCCAGGCTCAGAGACACCTCCACATGGTACAGGGGAATGTTGTGACACAACGGGATCAACTGGCTGGTCAGCTTGGCTCCCTGAATTCCTGCAATTTGGGCGACTGCCAGCACATCCCCTTTCTTCACCTGGTTTTGCCTCACCATCTCAAATGCCTTCTCACCCAGGAGGACCACGGCACCAGCAACAGCACTTCTTCTGGAATCTGGCTTCCCTCCAACATCAACCATTGTGGCCCGTCCTTCCTCATCAGTGTGAGTCAAGTTGTCAGAGGCACGAGGTACATTAGTGCAAGATCCTGAATCCCTGGTATGGAATTCAGATCGTGAACACGCCTCTTTGGACTGACAGTCCACAGAAACTTGGCCAACAGAACCATCAAGGCACTTTGTATCATATGTGGAGCTTGGGTCCTTCTGGAAGACACAGTAGCCTCCGAGCTGGGTTTGTAGAATTCCTGTTGCTACGTGCCTCTGTTTCTCTGGGCGAGATCCTGGCAGGAAAAGTTGTCCTGTAAGTTTATTTTTCATTGATGCTTTTCCCTTTTGTTTGGATAAACTTGCTCTCAAAGTCAGCCGATGGCTAAATGTGTGGCCCCACTGTTTTGAATTTGGGAGATTCTGTAGGGCATCTTGGCATAGTGGGAATGACATCAATGCAGGCTCTGGGGAAAAAAACCAAAAAGTAACATGAGAAGAACATCTTAATAACTGGAAAGCTAAGCTGCCTGTAGCAGCTGAGAACCCTGTCAAGAGCACTGCTTGGGACTTCCTGTGTTGCTAAAACCTCAATAAGCCTGCAAACATCCACTTTTTTCCTCAAGCTCTTTCTCTTCTCTCTCATCAGTTCCCTGCCTTTCCTCGTTTGCTTTTACAAACCTCAAGACTCTGAACACTTATTTCAAGGTCCTTGACAAAAAGAAACAACTTAATTTCAAAAAGTATCAACACCTTTTGAGAAACAGCAGCCAAGAAAGCTTATAGGAGCATCAGTTCTGAAGAAAAGTGAGTCATAGCATCTCAGCATCCGTTGGGGACCATCCCAGCACCAGCCTTCTTTCAAAAGCCTGGCAGGTTAATAGGAAATTCTTACACTCAGATTCTCAACTCTGCCTCTCCAAACACCGCCCTCCCAGCACAGATGGCTGCACTTCCTCCTTTCATCTCCTTCTGCAGAGAAGGGTCATGCCAGCACTTGAGGACAGCAGTGACGAGAAGCACTGCAACTGCACTGTCTATAAGCTCAGAGGGTGATGGGAATCTCTTGTATTATTGCCAGCTCTTAACACATTAATGACAGCTGAGTCTGAGCACTGGAAAAACCACAGTCCCCTCACAAACAGATAGATTTTAAATCTACTCAGAAGCATGTTCCAAGTTGAGCTGGCAGAGCTCCCAGCTGGCAGAGTAGTAGTAAGCCCTCCTGCCCCTTTTTACCATTTAATCCTTTAGTTTTGGCATTTGCACTGGGCTAAATGCCAAGTGTGAAGACAGAAGGAGTCTCTTTCACATAAAAGTGAATAAACTGTTTTGTAAGTAAAGAAAGCAGTAGAGAGGTAAGTGGCTAAGCCCTGGTTTAACAGCACCATTGATAAGCATGTTTCTCTTTTGCTGAAGCTCCTCCTCTCTCTGCTCTGAGAAATGTGGAATTAGGTCGTACTCAATAACCTCCTTTGGTAGCTCTGGTATTCACAGACTCCCTTTTCAGCCTATCCACGGGTGCATCGAAGCAGCTTCCTGCCCCTCTGCACACTGCTGAGCTACCTCTGCTGCCCAGACCTACAGGAACTGCCTTAGACTGTCCACATGACGATAACAGACACACTGTGGACAAAGGTCTCGTGGCGCTCCCCCATCTTTTTTTAAAAACAAACCCACTAAAACTCTTCCTTGTTAGTCCCAGCCTTTGCTAAAACAAGACTGATGCACTTAGCACCATCTCCATCCAGAGTACCCTCCAAACACTGGTCCTTAAAGTACCCATTCCTGAAGCTTAAATCAACCATAGATTTCATGATTGTAATCACTACGATAACCTAAATTCAGGCAAAGGCCTTTTTTCATCTACAGCTGATGGCCTATCCACTAAAATTAAGATTCCTGCAAATTTGAAGGCATGTGTTTACCTCAGAGGAATGGCATTAAATAAACATAAATGTACTGAGTGCAACATTGCTCTGCTTTAGAAGAGCACATAAAATTATTTTTCTTATTCCTCTTCCCTTGCTCTCTCTTTTCATAATGGGGCCTAACCTGAATATTCCTTTTAAAATCCCGGAACTCAAAGCACTCTGTTCTTCTGGAATCCTTGGTTAGCTTTAAAGCTGAAGCTAAACCCCTGTGAAAGTGTCTTGTTTTCAGGAGAACCCAGACTGCAAAGGCAAACAAGTACTTCCTTCCACAGGGTAAACACACGTGGGTGGGAGCAGGGAGAGAAGTTTGCTCAAGTAGAGTGGGGAGTAAACAGACAGCAAGAGATAGTAATGAGTGCAAAGTATCTTTGCTTTTCTGAATAACCTACACTTCTTGAAGTTGTATCTAGTCATCTCTATTTGCACCCAAATTGCTCATATACCTACAAAAAATAAAAAAAGATAATGGTTTTCTCCTGCACCATGTGTGGAAACCATCTGACAAATTCCATCTCCTTATATCCTATTACTGCACCTCAAGTTTAAATGTGTCAGTTTCCAACTAGCATAATCTCAAAGGGGAGAAAAGAAGGCAAGACATACTTAAATTAATGAGGAAATTCCCATAACCGAAGGGAACCCAGGAGAAGAAGAACCTGCCAAAAGGAATATTTTGATTAAGGGAAATAAGATACAAACCATCTAGCAAAGGATTGGACAACATCAGTGTAGAGAAGACACCAGGTTTGGCTTACTGGGTCTAGCAAAACCAATTAATGATTTCCACAGCATTCATTAAATTTCATTAAATTAATTCCATACACACACTCCCCCACTGACTGCTTGCACGCCAGCATTATTTGAAGTTTGTAAATAATTGAAAACACAATTAGGAAATCTCCTAATGATTCCCCATGTGTCACAGTGGGATACTCTCCACTCATCTCCAGTCTGTCCATTGATGCAGTGACTGCCAGCAGTCAGTCTCAAAGGGAGATGGAACAGCTGAAGGAGGAGGACCTGGACAGACTGCCTCTTTCACTGCATGTCAGTCAATGTTAAAGCACTTTTCAAAAGGAAATTGGATTGATCTGATCTGTAGACATCCAAACATTGCTATGAGTGCTAACTTTGGAGTGTGGGAATTATTTCAAAGGCAACTTGAAAAATTACGTAGGTCCCAGTGAGCTGTCAAGAGTTTACTATAGTATTTTTCGTCTTAAAACAAAAAACACAACAAAATTTTTTCCTCATGCAGCAAGTCAATATACCCTTTAAACAAAGGGTCCTCCTTATCCTTTTTCTGGAACACTATGCAGCAGTGGCCAAATACAAGAGAGCAGAAGCAAACTCAAAAAGACAGTCTTGCACCAGTCAACATGGAAAATGATGGCCCTTTAAAGTGGGGCACCAAGTGAAAAACATTCCCAGTGAAGACCTATGTTAAAGACCTCTGTGGATCCTATTTCCTAATAAAGGCAAAGAAAGTACAAGCCCTAGGGGCTTGGTTTAAAAATAGAGCAGTTGTTATTATATCACCTGTTGCAAAGATCTGCAAATTAATGCATGTTCCCCTCCCCAAGGATACCTGTTTTAAAACCTGTGTTTTAAGCTGCCCAGCAGCAAACCTGCTCCAAAACATCAATGGGAGGATGAGAGTTTGGATTTGAAACATAATGCTCATATCTTTCACCCTTGTTTGGTTTTTTTTCCACACTTTGTTGATAAGGAACAGTGAAACATCTTGCAATTAATCTCACAAAGCTAACTCTTGTAACCATTTCTTAAGGTCTTTGGAAAGATAGCTATCTTACAGAACAGGGAAACATAGGCATGGAGGAAGTAAAAATCACACTGAAGGAGATGTTAAAAATCAGTAAGAGAACTCCAGCAGTGCTACAACACTCATGAACAGAGCTTCAGGCAGAAGGGGGAGTTAGCAAACAGCTTCAGTAGACACAAGAAGGAAAGGAAAGGAAAGGCTCTTGGTTCACAGGTCTTTCATGGTTATGTTCTGAGACTTTGCAGCAATAAGAGACAATTTCAAAAGAATGAAGCTGCACATCTCAGATTCTGAAGAAGTCGTGAGGTGGGAACACTTGCCTTTCTGTCAGCGTGCTGGCTCTATCTATATTATAAACAAAGGTGAATTTCTTAATCCCTGGATAAATCTCCATTCTGCATCCTTTATATTTTTATGGCAATATAGTCCAAACTCACCCCAAATTGTTTTATAAGTAACTATACTGTTCTACTTAAGTACAAAGGAAGCTGATAGGAAATAAGGTAGGAAAGTTGATTATCCCTTTGGAAAATGTAACAAACTAATAATTAGAGAGTCATAATTAGAGAAAACAAAACCAGGGCAGTCAACTGGAAAACCGGGTAAGGCTTGGTAGGGACATTAAACCTTTCCTCCTCTTCCACTTCAGCGTGTTAACTGTAACTGGTTAATTAAGAAGCCCATTTCTTTGCCTAAACCTACAGCAGAACCACAAGCTATACTTAGAAGCCCAATCTTCTCTGCTCCCCCAAAGACAGAAACCAAACAAAATCACTGTATGTTTTTTACGTACTGATTTGTCACCCACCAATCAGGACCATTGGCCGGTTTTTCATCTGGGAAATGTTAAACATGCCTAGAAATAAAATAAGGAACACATAAAAATCCTGGCTTTTGAGGCTTTAAGTCATGCATCTGGTTTACATATTTAATTTTCTGCTCTTCACAGCGCAACCTGCATGCTAGGAGAAACACAGCTGAGTAAAGACCAAGAGAACTGGAGGAGGGGGAATCTTGAGTGTATTATTTAAAACTATAACTGCCCGAGTCTCCAGGAGTCCAGCTGCTACAGGTCTATCACACTGCAGAACCCTTTCCCAAAAGGTTGCCATAATGTGAATTACAGTCTACCTACTACAGAATTCAATCTATTTGGGACTATCTTGTCTCTAACAATGGTATTTGACTGTTCTAGTTCTATAGATCAATTGTTAATAATTGTTCCAGTTCAAAGAAGTTCAATCACAGAAGTTGATTGTGGGACAATACCCAGGGACAATACTGAGATTAACAGAAATTGGGAGAAAACAGACAATGTCAGGTAAATGCTGCTGATGGCAAAATGCCTTTCGTAGACTCTTCCCCATCCACCCCCTGCTCTCCCAAATCAGAATTCATAAATAAATGGTCTACAAATAAAGCAACCAATCCCTCCATCCCTTCCCTTAGGTTTACAAGGCACTATTTTATCTGGGTCAGACCAATATACTTTGCAAGTTAGTCTACGCTGAGATTTAAAAGCTACCTTTAAATTTGTTTCACACATTAAGAAAAAAGAGAAAAACCTACTGTTATTAATCTGTCAGAATGTGCAAGAACACAAAAGGGCCAAAGTGTATTTTTAGTGTATAGGGGACTAATCTATGATCATAAAGCCAGTTCATGCACAAGAGGTCAGCATTCCCAGCTGGAGCCAGATTACAAAAATTCAGTTAGGTTCAGACATCAATGTTTGTATCAATTATGAATTCAGGAAAGATGAATACAGCCTGAGGATGTGACTGCATCATCCTAGACCTTGTGTCATGACCTTATGCAGAGCACTAGGTGAGTACCCACAAATTCCTGCATAGTGAAAAAGAGATTTGTCACTTCTAGAAACATGTTAATGCAGTACTTGGATCAACAGCTCAATTTAGTCCTAGTACTTCTTTTACAGCAAACTAATTAAAACAAAAAAAAGGGATCCACTACAACTACTTAGCTTTACACTTTGCTGTTGTTGTCATGAGCAGTGGTATTCATATCTATTTGAGAACAACAGTCAGTCTGAAAGTCTTTCAGACAGTCTGGATGCTAACGCTCATGGAAGGTTACAAATACCAGGACATTGTTTTCCCTATCACTGCTGTTATTTCTCAAGTACAATGAACATACCAGCATGCTGTTTCTTTTTTCTGCCCACTGCTGCTCCAATGATTTGAATCAACTGTTCCTCTGACGCACCTGACCGTAGGTGATCCCTCAAGGACACTTCTGAATTCCCAAAAAGGCACACCTGCAGCCAACCCAGGGAAAGCAGACGAAGAGAAACGAGAAAGAATAAAATAAATTACTTTTACACGTATTTTGTACTGACCTCAGAGTGAAGAGCTTTGAAGAAGCCTACCCTATCGAAGGGAACATTTATGGAGATTGTTTTCTTTATCTCTCCTCATGTACACGCAGACAGCCTGGGATGTTTATGCTCATTGGGCCTTCAGGCTGTCTTGGTCATCTGACATTAGGCAGCAGCACAGCTGTTGTCAATATCAGGTGACAATGCATAAATGCCAATTTTTAATTGAAAACTTTAATTTTCCCCCAGAAACTGCCAGTTTCAACGTGGCAGGAAATGGTTATCCCTCCTTGTTCTACAGTCACTGAGCAAATGTACAGGCTGCCCTTGAAGGAGAAGAGTTACAAGTTGTTTGGGAAACAAGACAGGATCCTTGTAGAATGCAAAAGCCAAGCCCTCACAGCTGCTTGGACCCTTTTTTAATGGGAAATCATCTGCTTGTCACATGTTTAAGATGATTTTGAATCAAAGATTAGAATAAATGTTTATATTTACTGGTCTTGCAACTATGTTTTACAGCTGAAGTTAACTATGGGAGCAAAACAGAGAAACCAAAAAAAAGGTGATGTAACATCTCCCTAACAGCCTGACAAGATGGAACAAGAATACATACAGGATAAATAAACAGGAGCTAGCTGGTAATAATCATGCATGTTTACATCCCAGCTACTTTTAGGGGATGAATTTCAACACTATTTTCACTGAATAAAATTGAAGAGAATCCTGTTTCAGTACCAACCTTTAGGTTCCCATCTGCTGTTATCCTCAGCCGATTGCAGGATCCACAGAAGTGCTCAGACATGGAGGTGATAAAGCTGATTTGTCCCTGGAAATGTGGCACCTTATAACTCTAAAGAAATGCAGAGGAGAAAAAAAAAAAGAATCAAATACAGACTCCTAACTTTTATAGCTCCACTTGCCTAAAGACCAGAAAATCTATTTTAACATAGATTTTCTTCAGCCCTAAGATCATATCAAAGGAAAAAGAAAAAGCAAAATCAGTTTTGTCAGGTGTTCCAATCTATTCTGCTCTGTTTCTGGAAATTCCCAAACTTGTTAAATGTTTGCTCTTGTAGTTATAAACTAACAGGTGATGCCTGTAGGCAGCATGAGCTAGAAATTCCCCATTTGACACTGTACACTCTAAAGCAATAGTTTTGTCACTGAACAACTCTTCCATCAGAATTGTTAATGTGCAGGCATAGACTGACAAAAGTTTCAAAAGCTGTAAATACGTGATACGGGCTTGGCATTCTTTATATTTAACTGAAAATACATCTAAGAAACACATTGTATTTATAAAGGTAAAGACTATGACTAGGACTTCATAAGCGTCAAGTCTCATGGAGGCAGCTTGATCAAAACCCAAGAGCTACTACACTGAGTATTTATTACTTTGGTTATCAAATATCAATGCTGAACTTGGGAGAATTTGGGGATTTGGGACAGGGAAGGAATGGGGGCACGTTTCACATGTTCTCTGTCCAACCCCACCTTGGCTGTGCTGGAAGTCTCACAGGGTAATTTCTCCAATTCCGGCCATCGCTGTTTAATTGTATCAAGCATTTCTTTGTAGCTCACCATCTTCTTGAAGTTCCATTTATTGCCTAGAATTAACAAAACCAGCTTAACCTTAGACTATGGATTTTATTTTCTTAATTAGCAGAGAACCACCTTCACATTCTCTATAAATCTCGCTTTAGCTGAAGGTGTCCCAGCCCCAACTAGTCCTTCTACAGCTTTTCAAGCGAAGAAGATAAGCTTCAAAAGATACAACATATAACTTCAGGCAATTCCTAATTCCCTAAAAGAGCTTACCAAAACCTCCAGAGATAAGTCTATGGGGTGAATATCCACCAACCAGCTCACTTCTTCCCAAGAAGAATCTCAAAGCAGCAGTACTTACCATCAAAGGGCATGTATTCTATGAACCGCACGTCAAGGGGCAGATCCTTTGTGAAATCCACGAAGTCCAGCACTTCATCGTCATTGAAGCCTCGCATCACCACACAGTTCACCTGCAGGTAAAGCAGACACCTGAAATTAGTAAGCAGAGTATGACTTTCTTCCCACTTACACAAGGTTTCATAGTCCTTGCAGAAGGCAACATAGCTAAAAATACCTTTTTTTATTTGAAAGAAAATATCATGAGAGAAGTTTGCAGGATTGCAGTGTTATGGATGATCATTTCTGCCTAACTCATCTAAGTTTTTATATCCAACCTAACTGAAGTTGTTCAAGTTGTCTTGCTACATGGAGAACTAATACAAAAGCTAGGTAACACAAATATTGTCTTACCCATGTAAGGTACGGCTGCTTTTACTGTTTAAAATGACCACTCCCCAGTTCTGCATTGTGTGGCTTCTATAAAAGTACTGGCAAATTACCTTCCGTAGCACTCTCTATGGCAGATCATAGGCAAATTCCCTGGGACAGAAAATGTTCACAGCACACTCCATAACCATAGGCTACAGGACAACTAGCCCTGCCTTCCTCCAAAAGAGAGGTTAACAGTTTTCCACACATTCCTCATAAACAAGATTTACATTGGAGCCTTATGTCCTCTACGCTTTATCTGAAGAACAACAGAGAGCTGTGGAGTTGCTAAAACACTTCTGTTAGCAAGGCAGCCTTGTATGTCCAAACATCACAGTTCTCAAGAGCTTTAAAGAAAGCCTAAAACCTAGTTTAATTTCCCATGTTTTTCACAGCTCTAAGCCTAAGCCACTTATACATAATAGAACTTCCAAAGCACTGGTGAAACTGAAAGGAACCACAGCTGCAGAACTGCAAACAGCTGAGTTAGGGTGAAGTTTCATAATGCAGTGAAGCTGGTCTACCTGCACCCTCAAACTTGCCTTCCCTGCTCACACTGGCACTCAAAATAGTCTGCTATAAGAAGCTAAAGGAGAAAAACCACAAGAAAATGAATGTCTTTATGCAGGGTAGTTCCTGCCTATTAACTGCCTTGGTCAGGTTCACAGCTGGGTCAGACAAGTGACAATTCAAGAGAGAGGGCAGGAGGAGGCAGTACAGAGCAGGGCCATCCTGTGGTGACACAATCAACAGGCTGAGGCAGTATGAACCTGCACCCCCAGCTGCATAAGCAGATGATATGAATTCTCCTTGTTAATTCTTGATGTGATCTTCAATTTTTTTTCTCCAGTTTTACTAAATATTATTCCTGGGGTAGGGTGGGAGGTGAGATTAAATATAATAAATTCCTTATCACGTGATCTGTATGTATGGTAAAACACAACAGTTTCAGAGTAAATAAACACTGGCTTTACCTTTACAGGATGGTAGCCAAGTTCAGTGGCTTTGTGGATTCCTTCCATTACCTTGTGAAAGCCTAAGATACAAAAAGAGTGAAAAATAATTTTTACAAAGCAGAATGCAAAAGGAGGTTATTAAGTACAAGACAAAGAGATGACAAATAAAAACCAATCTGATTCAGTAGACAGGACTGCAAGTGAGGAGAGCTGCAGATAAAGAGACTTTAATTATATCCCCCCTCACCATCCCCAAAGACTACCAGTGTTACTGTGCTCAAGTCATTGACATCAATATTTAACAGGTATTTGAGTAATCAACAATACTGGTATGGTTTTTTACATCTTTGGATATCCACGTATTACTAGCATATGATTCTCCACTTCCCCGTAAGTCAGCCTTCCTTGTGTTACATTCCTCTTAAAGGGAGTGGAAAGAATTTATGAACTGCCTCCAGATGCAATGAAGAAAGAATAATAAATTAATGTTTATTTTATAGTAATGGCTTGTGTCTTTGCTACAATGGCAGAATTTCACTGTTCTGAATCAGACAGCAATGTTGCTAAGTGAATTTTAAAAGGATTTTTCTAAAGTACATTTGGGGTGGAGTGGGTTTAGGGACAAACAAAAGCCCCTTGATTCCCTGTTCAACCCTGGCTACAGATGTAATTGGCTTCCCAAAGCTACTGACTATCCATTAGTCAGAAGATCAGAGCTAGCATTTTTCAGGATCATCATTTTTATGACTAAACACGGGAAATTAGTGAACAAAATGTGGCAGGAATTAGAGCATTTAGGAAAGCAATTCAGTTGGCCTTTGACTCTTGAAAACAAATGAAAGATGTCAAAAACTACAGCGACTTCAAGGAATGAAGTGCCCAGTTTCATCCTACCATTTCGTGTAGCCTACGTCTGCCAGCTGCTCTCAAACAGAAAGATATAGTTAATTTTGGGAAAGTACCTTTGCTCCTACATGTACCTCTTAAAGCTGGAAGAAAAATAAGCAACAATGCAGTTTTAGAATTCCAAGGTCATTTAGGAAAGCCTCTTAATGATCTCAAACCCCCCCTTCCGTGAACTTTGTTTAAAGTTAAGACCTTTCATCAAGACATCAATTTCATACTTGGCGTATTATTCCCTCCCTGCCACACTCAGCAGCTGGCGGAGAACAGGAGTGAGCAAGAATGAGACAGCAAATTCCTGAGCTCTCAGCACACATTTCTGGTGAGTGGGGCTGCTCAGCTGCTTGCCCCGTGTTTGTGAATGCCTGTTCTACCCTGGCAGGTTCTAGACTAAGTTCCATTCCTCTTCTGCACATGAAAGTCAGGTATGAGAGACCAAACACTGCATGAAACTGAGCTCCTTCATCCAATGCTGTAGTCTTCAACAGCAAATACTCTACACATGCTAGTAAAACGGCAGTATGTCTCAGAAGTTTGTGATGACAACCCCCATGCTGCTTCTAGTCATATGTTTTTCTGCATAGGTCCATCACCCTCCTTTCCCTATCTATGATCCACTGGAAACTCAGATTCTCTAGTGAACAGATCATACCTTCATTACTCTGTAGGTGCTTTAGCAGAAAAAACCAATAACTCAATAGTATTCTGTGCATACTTAATATGGGATGCATTCAAAATGAGAAAAAAAAGAAAAGGAAAGAGACAAAAATTTCACTTCACTGCTCTCTGGCTAGTAAAGGCATCCTAAAGCATGGACACAGGAGATCAGAAGATACAATTATTTAATAAGCCAGTTCTAATGCTAATCCTGGCTGCAAAATGAGTGGTGAAGAGCAAAGTTATTTCACACAGTGAAATAACTCTTGCAAGGAACTGTTTGAAGTTACGGATTGTCACCCTTCTCAATCATCACCTACCTGTGCATGTGCCCAGGAAGTTTCCAGCACCTGTGGTAGATCTCATTCCAATTAAGCAAGATTGCAGCCAGATTGTGGTAGCAGAGATAATGATACACTGCTGTAAGCAGAACCCAGAGCCACGAATGGGATCAAAAATCTCTGCAACTGCTCAGAAAATCTTATGTTTGACCTCAGAAAGGAAAAACTCAACGTAACTAAAAAGGCCAGGAGGCAAACACTTCTCCTCTTTCACCCAATGAAAAATTTCAATATTTTCATCATATTTGATTCCTTCTGAAATCAGAACTTTAGCCAGCTTTACAGTACAGAGAACCTTAGAGCCATCCAGAAAAATGCTATGTGGAACAAAATCTCCTAGCATTTAATCCTTACAGGAAAAAACACTTCAGGCCTACATTTAATGATACAATTACAGTACATCATTACCTCATTTTCCTTGTATGAAACACACATAAAAAAAGGGACAGGCCATGAAACAGGTTAGACTGGCTACCTGCATGAAAACATTTTTCATTTGTTCATCCCTTAGAATGTGGTAGATTGGGAAAAGTAGAAATATTACGGTACTCTGAAGTGCTTTCACACATCAGTGAAATCTCTGATGATCACACAGTCATTTTGTCTCTCCCAAGCAGATGTGATGCAGGGCACCTTCACCAAAGATACACATTTTCTATGTCTTCTTAAAACCCTAGATCCACTTTCCAGCAAAACAGAGAAATTATTCCAAGTTTCTCAAGCTCCTAGTAAGCTCCATAATCAGATGCTACCTTTACTCTCCAGAGAAGTTATCAGCCTGTAGGAGTCCAAGACCAGGAATTCCTCTCACCTTAACAAAGCTATATCTTGTTCCCTCTGGAACTGCCACAGGAGACAGGGTAGCTCAGTAGGGCAGGCACTCTATTCTCTGCTCATTCCATACTTGGAAATCTCCTATTAAATAAA
Organism: Cnemophilus loriae; assembly: GCA_013397755.1. Taxonomy (NCBI): domain Eukaryota; kingdom Metazoa; phylum Chordata; class Aves; order Passeriformes; family Corvidae; genus Cnemophilus; species Cnemophilus loriae. Next base: position 735,599 of record VZTF01001657.1, read on the forward strand.
AGCCCTCAAAAAAAAAAAAAAATTCCATAATTTCAGCCTTTAACCTTAACAAAAGAAAAAAAAGAAAAAAACCCAAACCAACAGAACTCAATATTACTATTTTTACCTGATCTCTGCTTAGGAAAAAAAAAAAAAATCTATGATTTGGAGACTTTTTTCTCCTCTTTAAAAATATTGAGTAATAGAAATTTCTCTGTTCACTGTCTATGCTGTTCAGTTGAGCAATTTCTCTCTTTGTTGGTAAAAGATCATTTTTTCTTTAAAGGCAGAAGAGAACATTTATATAAATAAAAATTACCTTCATCCCCTAATAACTTTTAGTTTACTTTATATGCAGCACATTCCTAACAGCTTCTAATCAGATATGAAGATCTCCGGCCTTGTAATTCAAGAAGTTGGAGGCTCAGGTTTGCCCCTTCAGTGGCAAAAGAAGGGCTTGTTCCTAATCAATGTCACAAACCAGGTAATACTCAAACACAGAGAGCAGAAGGAAGGAGCACAGTCAACACCTGTTTGTGGTTAGATACTCCGAGATACTACTCTGGGAGCCAACTGTGCCATGACACAACCAGATCAATGCAATAGCCTGCACTGGAAGGATAATGAACCAGTCAGATTTATGACAGGAACTGATTTCTGCACCATGACACAGAGACCTGAAGCAGTGCTCCCACAGAGACTGCTGACAAGCACACCTTTCTGCACCTGCCAGCAGGACTTCAGTTTGCTAGCAGTGATTCAAACCCTGACATTACTTCTCACAGCATTCCAGATTTCTACAATCCTTTCCCTACATCTGTCTGAGGCTGTTGCACCATCTGGTGGCTACTTAGAGGTTTTGTCAGAATTAGAAGTCCACAGACTGCTGAAGTTACATTGCTGGACAGAAAGAGAATAGTACAACACCAAATCAGTTTTAGTTTGGAAGGAAGCCCAAACATGAAGCTGAGCTCCATGATCAGCTTTAGGATTAATTTAAACAAGAATCTCTAACGCTGGGCACATCCAAGCATTTCTGAAATTTTACTTGCAATTACTTGCTCAGTAGGAGAGAAGTTACAAAGCCAACAGCCCTCCTCAAATTACCTCAGGCATGGTTTATGTTTATTCCTATTAAAAAGTAGTGGTGATACGAACATCACTAATCACAAGTGAGACTGCTGCCAGCACATCCCAAATATAACTCCCAGAAACTGCCACTATTCATGACAAGAAGTTCAGTTTTTGTGGCATCTTTGTCCCCAGATGGTATAGCAGAAACATCTCGGTTTTTTGAACAGTATTAAAGAAGAGCAGCACACAAAACCAACACAAGATTTGGAGAGTCCTCCTGAGATCTATGACTAACCAGTTAGAGAATGTGACTAACCACATGACTAACTGTGGTGAGTTGAGCATTTTCTACTTCACCAGTTCCAACAAAAGGGGCTCTACCTGCCTAAGCATTACAGAAAGAAGGAGAAAGAGTCACTATTGAATAAGCTAGAATAGACTACTTTTCCTAGCCTCAGAAGGATAGCAATTCACTTCCCTCCCAAGGTAACCGACCGTGAAAGATATAGTAAGTGACTCACAACATTCCTGCAGGTATTAACACAAGTTGCCTTAGAAGACAAGTTTGTACCTTTCCTTCGGACAATGAACTCAAATTTAGCTGGCACCAAAGTATCCAGGCTAATGTTAATGGCATTCAGTCCTGCCTCCTTCAGCCGGGGCAGCAGCCTGGTTAAGTTGATCCCATTGGTTGTGACAGCAATGGTTTTCAGCCCTTCTAGCTTGTACAGCTGACCTAGGAAATAAAAGGAAAAACAACACTTTAAAGAAGTAGTTAAACTATAAGTTACACAGAAATGAAAAAAAATTGTGAAACAAAGGAAAAAGTATCACTGAAGGTGTGAAGAAAATGTGGACACTTCAGTGCTTTGGCCTTCTTCCAGTTGTATTGGTTTAAGAGACCAATTTTAGCACAAATCCATTTCAAAAGGTATGAGACACAGCAGTTTATTGCAAGAGAAACTGGTGATAAAGTTTTGTTTTATTCAAATGCAGACTAATTTTGTTCTTAATTTTTTAAATACTTACTTTATTGTTGAAAGGCAGCCCCTGATTTTGTGTACTTTCTTTTCCTCATCTACCTTTGCAAACTGAATTTCATGTTCTGCAATAATAATAAGCAGCAAGCCATCTCTTTCACAACTGACACCTGATCTAACTGTTTATTTAGCAACATTTATCCTACAGTGCTTTACCAAAAACCAGTTCTAACCCAGAGGTAGCTGCCAGCAGTAGTGACTTTAAACTCCTGAAAGAAATACCACATGCAGTCCTAACTAAACAGAAAAAGGTCAGCATACTAGACTATTACAGAGAATCCAAGGCAACAACATTCAAAGGGACAAAACATTTGCACTTGACAACTGAAATATTTCCATTACCAGTGGTAGCCCGGCTGACTGGAGAGCACTTACGCAAGTCACTAAAAATGGTTAACAAAAGAAAACAGCGTAAGAAACAGTTAATATCACGAGATTAAGATTCAGAAAAGAGTTGCCTCCTCATAAGCCAAATGCAGAAATCCTCAGCATACCAGAACTCCAGAGATCAAGCTTTCAAAACTCCAGTTATCAGTACAATAACAAATAAGAAAAAAACCCTCATAAACAACTTGCAGAAGCAGAGCCACAGAAAAGTAATTTACTTTGGTTTTCCCTCCCTCACTCATAGCCTCCACCCTAATTATTTAACAAATATTTGAAGAACTCTTACTCTTGGGGCAGCTGTAGTTACAACACAAATATTTCATAGTCCCTTCTTCCCTCACTATTTTACCTCTATTTGTTCATGTTGATAAGGGCTTTATTTCTGCTTTATCTCATTTCCCAGCTCTTTTCAAAATATTCACCCTGAGCTGAGTCCAGAACTCTGGAATGGGTCAAGCTGGGTCACAGCAAAGATGCTGAAGTTTACAGCAGCAGCATTCAGCAACATGATTAAGAGCTCCAAAAAGATGTGAGGTTGTAGGGAAAGAGCAATCTTTACTAATAGAGATTTTTTCTCCTGGCCTTCCCCTCTCAAAATCCTCCCAAATGACCAATAACCTCTTCCTAGAGGATAAGTGCTATTGGCTCAATTTTGCCAAAGATTATTTAACACAAGCTATCCCTAGCAGCCTAATCTTTGTGAGAGTAAAGGATACACGCTGCAGCCAGAGGATAGTTTAGGAACATCACTACTTTTATTAATAGCCTCAGAATGCACAAACTGCTCAACCTCAGAACAACTGAGGAAAAAAGTCTACGTGCCATACAGGCTTCATTGCTAGAAATGTAAACTGCATAAAGGTACTGAATAAAGCTAATGTCATTCTACAGCCTAAAATGGAAAAAAAATTAAAAACTAGCACCAGCTGATTAGGTCAGCACAGGCAGCAGCTGATGTCCATGCATCTTCTTCCTCATCAGACAGGGCAAGATACAGGATGAGGCACTGGAAATACGCTAATACGTGGAATCACCTGTAGGAACAATCTGGACAGTAGACAACTGAAAAATTAGAGATGGAGGCTTGACGCTAACACCAGCAAGTTAAAAAGGACCAGTCAGAACACTCTACCAAGTGTAACCTTCACAGTGTCTTAGTTTCTTGGCTTGTTGACCTCTAAATCCAAAAGAGATTACAGAGACTTCATAACTTTGTAACTCTCCTCATACCTCTATTAAATCTGTTTGCTGACCTTTGGTCACTGCTTTAGCATCAATCAGCACTAGCAAAGGCAACTGACAAAAACTAACAAGTAGAAAAGAAAACAGAACAGATGCTCTAAGTCCATAGCATGAAGCTAAAACTTGTATGCCAAGCTCGAGCCACGAAGCAAACCACTTTACATTTACGTTTTCTTTTAGGATCAGGAGCATCTTCTTAAACAGACATTTTTCTTACATATTCTCCTCCAATCATTTCCTTAACTGCACTTCTCCCGACTGAGTCCGGAAAAGGCGTGTATATTTCCTAACACATGAACTAACAAGTCTACCCTACACCACTTCACTCTTGAAATGGGTATGTTGCTATAAAAAGTCATCCAATAGTCCATCCTCCCCCCATGGAAAATGGTTTTGTCAGTGCAGATGTGTACTCCTCAGACTACTACTAATAAACAGCAATCACAGAGTTTATATCCGGTGCTTATTTAAACTTTGAGTATGTCAGAGGAGATGGATTCTAGATTCCACTATCAGCTGCTTCAGAAAAATCTCAAACATATGCTTTCAGCAGTCCCCAGGACATAATTTAGCTTTCAGCAAGTGTTAGATGCTGACTCACAGTTTATGTACGTGCATCCGTTAAAAGATTTAAAATAATCTAAAGAACTGCAGAAGGTCTCTGAATAGCACGGTGCCCTACAGTAGCTTCAAATTACATTTGTTCATTGAAACAACTAAAAAACTTGAATCTAAGTATTAAAAAAAATTGGTAATAGAAATCCAGCATTAACATTTTTGAGCTTTACTGGTATTTCACAGATCATTTATAGTTTGGAGAAAGGCTTGCTGAAAATAAACCTAACTTAAACCTCAACCCAATTTGGCACCTGAGATACCATAGCCAGCTTCTCTAAAACCATCTAGAAAACCAGATTTACTCTATCCCAGACCAAACCAGTACATCATGCTAAGATGGCTTCAATAACGATAATTTACTCAAATTCTGCAGAAGACATTTCTGGGCTTGATTTTCCTTCAATGAGTTTTCCCATAGTTATTACATTGATCTATTTAGTCTTGAGTCTCTTGTTTTGATCCCAGACTGGGGCACCATAGAATAACACCAAAGTCTGAGAAAACAGGAAGTGTTCGTAGACATAATTCAACAATTTTCAACAGGCCTTAAAAAAACCCAGCCAGACTGATACAAATCCATGACAGAATGAACTAATACAACAGGACAAACATCTTAACATCCCTTACCTTCACCCCAAGATCACTATTGTTATCCATTAAAATGATCACTATGAATCTGTCAAAGTTCAGCTGTGAATGGGAACACGGGCAGCATAATGAAAACCCAGTGGTTCAAAAAGATCCATTTCTCTCTTTCAGGCACAAAAATAAACCTTTGAGAATCCTATCACTGGAGGAAAGAAAAACAAAAAGCTGTCTATCCTTCCAGTACCAATACTTCTGGATTGCAGCAATACAATAATGATTTTGCAGTGACCTGACTACTCCACTTAGACTATCAACATCAGAACAGCTGTGTTGAGTATATGTCATCAGCTACCTCTGATAAATAAAAAAGATGCCTACAATACACTAGGAAAGAAAGTTCTGCACTGAACTGATGACATGGTTGATTTCAACTCATTTTCATGCCAATACTATATGCTGAACTGCAAAGCTTTATTGTATTTTAAATTGCAACCTAGTTTATAAATCTACTTCCCTTTCATAGGAGCCAATAATTATATCTATTATCATTGGAAAGAATCTAGTATCTTGAAAGAAACATGTCTCTTGAAAGGCATATAGCTTCCTCAATACTAAAACAACCCCAAACCCATCATGCCTGGGCAAAATGTTCTAGAAAATGGTATTTTAGAGTTCCAAAAAGTGCAAACTCAGAACTTCTCACAATCAAAGTTCAAGGAGACACACCCCAGCTCATTCCAATCACACCTCTTCCAGCTATGAACAGGTCAGTTCTACAAACTACAACAGCTCTGCTGCTTCCTTTGGAAGGTCGTCTTCTTTGGAAAAGGTCTTCCATCCAAATCCTGAACAAAACAGAGCAGAGGCAGAGACCAACTGTTTTCTGCACAAAAGCTCACTGCATTGGTGGGCAATTTCTCTTCTTCCAAGACCTTCATCTTCCACAAAAACCTTTTCTTATCCTCAGTACTTAGAAGAGTGTGTGTCCAGAAACAGACAAGTTCAGTTGTCTACAATACACTAAAGTGCACCCACCTACACAGCCTTAATCTAATACATTGCCACTACACAAATCTACTGCATTTTTCTTGACATATGAGACTTTGGACAGAGGAAAAAAGCACCTGACTAAAGAAAAAAGATCCAGGCACAGTCATTTAACATAACACCAATCAAAGCAGACTTCTAAAATTTACCCAGTAATTTATCTTCCATTGAAGTGGTAGTCTTCATTAATAACTGTCAAAACAGGTTTTTCCACCATTCCTTATTAAACACAAGCAAGTGACATCTGTTATCAAGGTAGCAAAACAAAACCACAAAAAACCACATTCTTAAAAAATCAAAGAGAAAACTTGTTTTGTTTGTAAGCATGTATGACTTGTTCCCCCCCCAGTGAGGACCTGGTCATATAAGTTCTTGATTTTTCACCCTCAGGCTGCATTATTGCAAGCTACTGTAGTAGATGTTGAATATAAAAACAATGCTAAGTCCAGCTGGTATAATATAAAGACATGTAAGTTGCATCCAAGCAACAGAGCAGAACTGGAAATTTTCTGAAAGGTGTCTTGCATTTCACAATGTTGGGAAAAAACATCACGATTACATGTGTAATTATTCTTCCGGTTGCCAGACCGTGTCAGTAGATAGCTGTAAGTGCAGTTCTTGGACCAACATGTACCAGGTCACTCTGAAACACTACTGATTTGGAACTCACCCACAATATCCACCACATCGGGACGGATAAGCGGCTCTCCACCTGTCAGTCGGATCTTCTCCACACCTTCTTTCACAAACAGTCTGGCTAAGGTGATTATCTCCTGGGTAGTTAGTAGCTCTGATTTCGGAGTCAGCTGAACACCTTCCTCAGGCATACAGTACTGACCTGAAACAAAGATTACAGAAATACATGGGGCAAAAAATAACCAGCAACCATTAATCTAATATTGATGGGCAAAATGCAAGGGCAGCTGTCTTTAATGGATGTCAAATAACACCAGTTGTGCAAAAATTTTACAATCTCCTAACAATTTCCTGGTTTATTTCAGAGGAAAACTCAAGACTAATTTAATGTGCCTGAAAATTACAATGGATCCACTTTGAAGAAAAAGATTACCTTATTTCTGTCTAACCTGCATTCAAATAGAGACACCAAGTTCAACCGGCAAGCACTGGCACACCACCACAGACTTTGCAGATGCAATTATGCCTAGGTATGAGCTCTCCTGCTTACAGAGACTTTGGGCACACAAGCATCATTATCCAAACCACACCAAGTCTGATAAAAGATCTGTCACTTCCACCCGTCTCTGATAGATGCTTAGGCTTGCTCCCGGTTTCCCACCAGTAGCTCAGCCCTGATTAGTCTCTACCTGTCCTTTATTGTTACTTTGTGAAGACAAGAAACAGCACAGAGCCAACACAGCAATAATACCCTAACCCAAACCTTGACCTTTGCACAATATGTGCAAAAGGAGTTTTGTGCAAGGAACCAGCAGACACTTACACCTGAGGTTGCATTTCTCAGTCAATGAAATTCGCAAGTAATTGTGCTGCCGCCCAAAGCTGTCCGTCAAAAAAGCAGAGAATGGAGCAGCATGTTCCAGTACAAAGTGTCCTCTTCCTGAGCTTTGTAATTCCTGTAACAAAAACAAGCAAGTGTTAAATATTTGAATAGTTACCCTGTCAACCTGCTGTATAAATATCAACTTTGAACTCAACTGATAATTATTATTCCACTCTTCCCCACATAGAGACCTGCCCTAGAAAAACCATTGTCAAAACTGGCCATTTATTGATTAAGTTTCACACCCTAGTTAATTCCATTTCTACAATTTTCCCTGTGCATTGACCTGTCTTTGCCCCAGGTGCTTCAGGCTTTTTATGCAGAATAGAAGGTGTTTTTGTTCAACCGCCTGTCTCTTCCCAGAATCAACAATCCAGGATCACCTACGGTCACTACAGCCCTCGGGTAGATGAAATTATAGAGATGGGGCCCTTCCTGCATTTCAGCACAAGAGAACCAGAAGCTGATGAAACACGGCATCTCTGCTTGTGTTCCTACCATATTCCATGTGCAATATTAACATCTTGTTAATAGCAAAACTGAATTATTGCTATATGCAATTATGTTTCAGGATGTCTGTTTCAAAAAGATTTCCAACAAAGTCTTCCTGCCTAAACCCATATAACAGAATACTTCCAAAAGGCTTGTCTCAGTTAAAAGATAGCAAATAATGCAGGGCATGGTGGAAGAGAAATGTGTGATTCTCAACACCTGTTCAAACTGAAAAAAAATGATCAGAATTTCAAAAATTTCTTTATTATCTGTCATGAAGTGAATAATACAAGTGATTTCTACTTACAATTTAGGGGTTTTTTAAAGCACAATTTAATATATTCTAAGGCAACACAATTTTTAGGAAGTATGAGTATTTGCCCTCTAGAATGAGGGCATAAAAAGAATGAGGACCTGCTGGAGCAAGACCAGATGAGGCCACAAAGCTGCTCAGATGGATGGAGCACTTCTCCTAAGAAAACAGGCTGAGAGAACTGGATTTGTTCAGCCTGGGGAAGAGATGGCTTTGGGGAGACATTCTAACACTTTCCAGTATCTAAAGGGGACTACAGGAGAGCTGTAGAGGGACTTCTTACAAGGGCCTGTAGTGACTGGACAAAGCAGAATGGTTTTAAACTGAAAAAGAGTAGATTCAGATATTAGGAAGAAATTCTTTACTGTGAGGGTGGTGAGGCACTGGAACAGGCTTCCCAGAGAAGTTGTGGATGCCCCACCCCTGGAAGTATTGGATGGGCTTGGAGCAAGCTGGTTTAGTGCAAGGTGTCCCTGCCCATGGCAGAGGGTTGGAACTAGATAATATTTAAGGCTACTTCCAACCCAAACCATTCTAGGCTTCTATGACCACATTAAGTATCAAAACAAATATCCCAAATAGTAGCTGCAAATGAGTACAGTTCAAGCTTATACCAAGTAACTTTAAAATATCAGTACCATCAATGCCAGAACTGTTGATTATAGCAAGGTCTAAATGCAGGGAGTCCCACTGTAATTTAAAAGTCATGGGCTAAAGGCAGTGTTATAGCTTTATTGTTCTCCACCTGTAAAGCACAGCTGAAACCACTCTGCTACTTTTGGAAAATATTTTGGTACCTCAATTGAAACTTACAGTAACTGAATAAACTAAATTATCACAGTACTGCAGAAAAGCAAGAGTTTACCAACATATCTTTATCAGCTGGTGGATACTTGGTTCAGGCACTACATGCAAACATCCACAAACAACGTAATTCAAACTCTGCTAAGTATTTTCATTCACTATATCAGAGATAAATTAGCATTTTATAGGAAGTCAATTTGGTAACTCATGAATGAGGCCAGCTGCCTAGCATAATAAAATAAACCAGAGAAAACAACATAATCAAAGGAGCCACCTTCACTGGGTCCTTGTTAGTTAACCACATACAGACATTTAACAGTCAGCCATGGAAACCAGAAGACAAATAAAGGATTCCTGGACATACAGTGAATTTCATATCTAGTGAAAAGGCATGTACAAAACCATTTTTGTATACATGGTGTTCACAAAGAGGGGGGAGGGGGGCAGAATCAGCTGCAGAATTGACTCAAGTTGAAATTGTGCTGACTGGTCTTGATAGACTGCAGCAGGGAAAGGATTAAATAAAGTTTTGAAATAAAGTTAAGACGTAGAATGAGGAACCAGACAAAATAACACATTAGTGGGTATTTAAACTGCTTACCTAAGCAAAAGGCGTGACTCACATCTAGTGAAAAACAGACCTGTGAAATCTCCAGACATACTAAAATCAGCATGTATGAGACAATGCCAAGGAACTGGGCAGGAACACACATAGCCACAGCCATCAGCTCCCTGGCTCTGGTCATCACTAGTAACCAAAGGAGCTAATCCTGCACAGGATTTCCACACAGCCCTTGCAAGAAATCTAGAAGTGGCAAGCTAAAATGTTGAACCATCCAGGTATGCTTCCTCGCAACATTTTATTCTGAAAACATTTTTAAGAAACATTTGTAGGTGGGTGGAAGCCACAGAGGACCCTCAGGGATCAAATCAGCCAGACAGCAAAGGTTATCTGGGGAGAGACCCAACTTCAGCCACCAGCAGCCGCAGCAATTTTGTTTCCAGCTGTGCTAACACTACGCTGCTGCTAAACTTACAAGCAGGAGCAGTCGTTCTTGGCAGCACAATCTTTTCACTAACCTTTAAACAATCCACTACACTTGATTCAAACAGCTTCGTGGTAAGATAAGGAGATCTTACTCTAAGAACATCTGTAGCAACAAAGAGCTAGAGAAGACAAAGGAGATACGAAGCGGCTGTTTCAAATCCCAGAAGACATCTGTTTACCCCTGATAAAACTGCAGTGGTAGTTTCCACGGAATTGCCTTTCTGCCGGAAGAAAGCAATCCCTTTCAGTTTCAGGGGCCACAACAGCAGAGGGTATGGGTTACAAGGCCAGCCCTCCCGAGACGTGACCTTCCCTCCCTGGCGTACCAACAGTGTCACTGGCAACCACCCAGCAGTCACACCCGCTGCTCACACACGTTCGTTCACTTCCCCTTTCTACAGCACGTGGAACAAGTCATTTGCTTTTTAAAATCTTGAGAAAATGCTCCAGCCTAGGGGTGTGCGGGTTGCTGTTAAGCTCTGCACAGCTTTAGTTTCCAAAAAAAAATCTAAAGTTGAGAATCCTTTGCTTTGATAGAAATGCTGGCTCTGTTCCACTTATCGTAAGTAAGTGTTTCGTTAAATACAAGCCAGGTTAACTCAAAGAGCCCAGATAAAAATACAGACTTCATTTCTTCTTCTTCTTCCCCAGTTAGAAAACTCACCCCTAAACAGACTAAATTTAAGGATATTTAAAATCTGCCAAACTCTGAAAAAGCACAGCACAAAAAGTGGGTTTTTTTCTTGAAAACTATGCTGCTTTCTGGCCTGGCTGGATATCTGATGTTCTCCTTCCTATTATTTTGGTAAGGGGTTCACATTTGAGAGGGAAAGCACTCCTAGGTTTATTAAAATTATCTGAGCCCCTCTTGCAGGAGCCCTCCCTTCCTATTTCTTTCTCAGTAACTCTTTTTTCCATCTTTTTCAGGATCAGGCTTTCTTACCACTCCACTTGAAGTCAGAACAGTACAAACCTCCTGCCTAAAGGTTTTAGAGCATGCATTACACAGAGAGAAAGAAGGGAAAAGTTGCCCTCCCTGGAAGAAAAGTGGGGGCAAATGAGGGAGGCTTTAATGCTTTTATGTAGCAAAAGACAAAACTGCATACTTTCAAAGACAGTAATATGCTTAAAATAATTTCCTGTTTTCAGGAAGGAGCCATCACTGGAGTGAGACACAGGAGACCAGTTCTGTTGCTGGTCTGTCATCCATCTGCATGGCTGTTACATGTAAGGCAGCTAAAGTAAGAGGAATAACAGTGCCCTTCATTAATTACTTTTAAGTGAACTGTCAAGAAGCAGCATTAAAAGAACAGGCACTCAGAAAGAAATTGGTGTCAATAAACTTTAAAGTTTGTATTGGAAATAACTAACTCTTGCTGCAAAGGAGTGGGTTTTAGAACAGGGAAAAGAAAAATGTTTTACACAGCTACTAGAACTTCTTCCCATCATCTTCTTGTTGCATACAGAAATGGGTTTGTCTGGGAGGGAAGAATGGTGGGAGATGGAATTTTTAAACTATTCAGTTTCTGACCAATTAGATTCCAGCACAGAGGAATTAGGAGATACCCATAAACCAGTACCATCAGCTTGAACTCCAGCAGAGGTGGATCCTGTACTACCAAAACTGCTACTGCACCCTGCACTGACTCCTATTTTCATCAATACCACAGGAAAGGCCAATTATCAGAGATGAAAACTCAGCTGCCTTCCTGGTAACTCAGGGCAAGGATGAAGCATTCTCTCAGGTTGTTGTGTAAGTAGGATTTTCTGAAGGGGAAGAATAGGTTGAGGTTGAACCTCATCACTTGCAGCCTTTGTGAGAGCTACTGGAATAGGAAGAAAGCGAAAGCCTGCTACAGTTCCCAGGCTACAGGAAAAGGGTTATTCGGTTCCCTGAAGTAGGAAAAGGTGGATGGTTGCCCGTATTTTAACATATTAATGCCCAATCACATAACTCTTTCACTCAAAAGGGATGGCTATAACCCATAAGTCCCCACTCCCCTCTCTCCATAGTCCACAGGAGACACTTCTGCACATTGGAGGAGTATGCCCTGTCACACAGTGTGCTTTATCTGATCCATAAAAAAACCCAGGTTCATTCTCTGGGCTGTCAATCACATGTTCTATACTAGTACTGAAAGAATGAGAACTTAGATGACTGCACCTAGCAGCTATATTCTGACAAGCTGCCAACCCTTCAGACCTGACAATTCACCTGTGATTTCCCGGAGAACTCTTCTAACAATGCAGCAAAATTGGAAGCTGTCAGCAGAGGTATCAATAACCACCAGGAACACCACAAACTGACAGATACTAGGAAGGCTCAGTTAAACACAAGGGGGCAGATGACAGAATTCTTATCTACTAATCAAGCTGAAGATCAAGTACTATCATTGCTCTACTCTTCCACCTTCACTTCATCCCCAGTGATATTTGTGCACTATGAAATAGTAAAGCTTGCAAAGGCTTCTGCACAGACCTCAGGGACTACCACAACCTGTGTACCCATGACACTGTTAGTACTGCTCCTGCACCCACTGGCTCTTCAAGCTCCTGCAATCCTGCTGGGTTTGTGCACAGCACTTCTGTCTCAGTGTAGTACCTAAAACTGGTGCAGCGTCACAGACACAACTCAGCAAAAGCTCTTCTCTTCCATGCCTCACCTTCAATATCTTAATCTGTAGGGAAGCAGTGACATAATGTCCTTGGTTCAACCTGGAAATCAGACAACCGCAGAGGCTGAAATGGGTCTAAGTAGGCCAAGTGCCAGAATGAGGTCTGAGCTGAGAAGTCCAAGACAAATGTTTTTGAGAGGGCTCAGCAGCTGCTGCCCAACAGCTGACCTCAAACAGCAGGCTACACTTGTGGGTACTGGCACAGAGAGCACCACCCAGGGACTGCCACCAGCCACCCACAAAACCGAGCGGCAGCACACAGTTTCAGACACGACTGGCTGAGAATTAGGGCTATATGAGGTCTTTCTGGGCAAGCTGGGCTCTCCACTTTATCCCAGCACTAAAGGTTTCATTGTGGCCACAGAAATTTTCAGGTGGTTGTGTTTGGATTACAGGATCTACAACAGCAGATGAAGAAGATAAAGTGAAACTTTGTATCAAGACCCTTCCTGGACATGATACATCTAGAGCAGAATTTAAAAAAAAATATGCTGATTTCCAGTTTTGTAGTAGAAATAGGTCATCCTACATGATCATTTTAATTCAAGAATACAATCTGGACATATATCATCATGGATACAAGATGGTAGGATGGCATCACACTTCGTTAACTGTGAATTAGTAAAAAAAAATCCAAAGAAACGCTTGCATGCAACCGAACAACTGTGAAAATGCTTTCAGAGTGCCTGTTGCTACCTGCCCTTCGGTCTTAGAAAAAGGAACTCTGTGCGCATCTCCGAGACTGACAACTGCATCTTAAAAACCAAGATTCAAACAAGTAAATTGTTCACCACACAATGCCAGTACAGCAGCTGTACCGACCCCACTGTCTGCAACCTAACCTAAAGACTTATGGTGGATGGCCTTGGACACAGCCTCCCAGTTGTCTCTTGAAGCTCCTGAGTTACAGGAGTAACTCAGTTCTGAGTTCTTCTCAGGAACTTCTCAGGAACTCAGTTCCTGAGTTCTTCCGTCCATAGCTGGAATGACCATTTTAAAGGGGACTGAAATATAGTCTAGTGCTTTCTTCTTCCCTCTGCACACACCCCCTCCCTGAAATCTCAGGAAACTAAACAGATCCCATGATTACTTGCAGCTCCAGCACAGAAGACAGTCAAGCAGTATTCATAACTGTTTTGAACGTTTGAATGTTCTCTCATTTGAAAGCACATTTCACTGTCCCCTATGGCTGTAACACTAATTGCTCCTCTCTACAGATGAATCCCAGGAAAGACTGAGAACAGAAAGGAGCAATGAGTATATTATCACTGTATAGTTGCTAAGTCTGCAGTGCCTTTATTTTTACACTAGCTCACTTCTCAAGCAGGATATGAGCCAGTGCCCTGGCACACTTCTCATATTTACTATGCCACAAATGCCTATCTCCCATCCCATTCTTCCAGCTACCGTGGCTTTTTGCCCCTAAGGGAGGTAGGGCTTTCAGACGGATGTTATAATCAAGCTCTCTCAGAAGTATTCCTGAGTGTTCATTAAAGCTACCCAGTGTATAGAAAGAAGTGAAAAGTAATTCTGATCAGAATTTATAAAAATGTTCATGGCCTGGGAAAACAAACAAACAAAACAAATACACTAACTTTTCTAGTTTTCTGAGTCAAGTAAGCATTTAATAAAGCAACGCATGAATCCACTTGGTTTCCTGTAAATAAGTAAGTGGCAGTGAATGCATTCAATCCTGGCGACACGGAGTCTGTCACTAGTAGCTTTAGGTTACTTTGCGTTTGTTAAAGCCAGCCATGCAATTGCAAGTAACTCATTAAATCATGTCCCCGATGGGATTGCTCTGTGTGCCATGCCCTATTTCTGCTAGACAGCTACAGAACCTTTGCCTTTCCGCACTGCTTTTTCTCCTGCATTTGGACACCAAGAGACCGAACCCACCCGAGGGACCGAAAGTTAAACCGGGAGCAGCCGTATCAGGGCAGTATCTGTGCTAACTTCACGCCAGCACCAGAACAAACAGGTCCAGTGCGAAGCTCGCACGAGCATCGGAGCACAACCACCGAAAGCTGCCAAACCACTCGGGTTTTGACCCAGGCTGATCAAAGAGCGTTGTGTAATCTGCCCTTTACTGGGCAGGAGCACAGGACCGGCTCGGTCCGTAACACCGGGTGTCTCACGCACTTCCAAAGTAAGGGTGACATTTCAACAAAGGAAGGACATAGAATTATGTATTACTACATGTTTTGTTGACTCTTCCCTCCCCCGCTATGTAGAACCAGGTCATGTTCACCGCACAAACCACCGGTCAGTCCGGGACAGGTTGCAAAATTCTATGGACAGGTTGCATTTCTGTGGAACGCGCTGGCAGCCCCTGCCCGCGGTGCCCAAGCCCCCTGGTCACCTCGCCAGGCGCTGCCACGGTTACCAGAGCGCCCCTCCACGAAATACATCTTCTTAAGGACGAGGCACCGGCCCGGCACTCAAACTCTCAAACGCGACCTCCGGCGGCACCGCACGGCTCACCTCCCAAGAGCCCCCCGCCCGCTGCCGGCCCCGAGCCCTCCCCGCACCGCGGCCCGGCCGGACCCCCCGGGTTCCCCTCACCTGCGCGGCGGCCGAGGCGGCCCTGGCNGCGGGCCGAGGGAAGGAGGGAGGTCTCCCGCGGGTCCCTCATCACCGCTGTGTACTCCCGGGGCAGCCGTGTCGTGCAATTCACAGAATCACGGAGTATCCCGAGTTGAAAGGGACCCACAAGGATCATCGAGTCTAACTCTTAGCCCTGCATAGGACCATCCCCAAGAGTCACCCCATGTGCCTAAGAGTATTGTCCAAACGCTTCTAGAATTCAGACAGGCTCGGTGCCATGACCACTTCCCTGGAGAGCCTGTTCCAGTGCCAACCACCCTCTGGGTGAAGAATCTTTTTCTAATATCCAGCCTAAACCTCACCTGACACAGCTTAATGCCATTCCCTCAAGGTCTGTCTCCGGTCACCAGAGAAGAGAGCGGTGTCCGCCCTGCTTCCCCTCACGAGGAAGGCGTAGACTGTGATGAGGTCTCTCCTCAGTCTCCTCCAGGCTGATCAGACCAAGTGCCCTCAGCCACTCCTCATACGGCTTCCTCAAGGCCCTTCACCATCTTTGTTGGTGACACGAGCCCCACGACCCTCAGCAGCAAGGGCAAAACCTGCGCTGACAGCCTTTGCTCTCTGCCTTTCCCCACCCTCACCTCAGCCCTCCAAAAAGCCAGCTGTAGAGCCTAAGCTCTTACTGCTGGCTGCCTTCAAGGGAAACGCGGCCATTGAAGGACTTGCACGCAGGGTATGTATCCCAGCAAGGCTGCCAGAGGACTGGGAATCATGAATATCGTTAGTTGGGGAACATTTCCGGTGGAAACAACAACTCTAGTCAGCACCAGTCTCAAGTAAAATCTGTACAACCTTGTCAGAAGATAGGCACGGGGACTAAATGAGGCATAATGGATCTTATGGGGTATAAGAAAGCAATATTTCAGTTTTCCTGCCTTATATAATTTTCCCCACGCTCTCAGTGTTTCATGGACAAAGAGCTCATGATGAAAAGTCCAGTATCCTGCTGTCCACCTCCAGGTGAGGGTCTGCAGAGCATGGTCACCCGTTGCCTGGCTGAGCTGGAGGCGCTTCTTCTGAACATGCTCTACACATGAAAGGAGTGCTTGGCTGGGTGCCCAGATTTTCCTGGGATCTCCTTCCCGGAATCATGTCAGCTATTCTTCCAAAAGATATGTGACTCCCTAAATGACTTTTATTGCTCTTGGACTTAGAACTGTGCATCTGTTAAGAGTAAAACTCACAGTTTTATACACCATGCTACTCTATGATCACACTTCCATTCTCAAAGAATTTTGTTTTCCATTACAGAATTGCTGTGTTAGGGGTATTTCATTTGCAACTACTGATTGAAAACACATTAGCAATTCTCTGCACAGTCTTAATCCTTTAGGGTTTGACCTGTGCATTACTTGTTGATGTTTGAGGAACTAGGCCTTACTATTGCTTGTGTCAGCCATTATTTCCAGACAAAGTTATGTGTGCTGGTACAGATTCAATTGTTTAGTCAGGTTATACTTAAATCTTTGCTCTGTAGCAAAACCACTTCTTCTGTCCAGTTCACTCTAGACTTTAGACTTTATCCAGTCTTTAGACTGGTTACAAACTAACAGGAAAACTTAATGCCGTATTGCTATTTTTTTTCCTCCCAAAGCTTAAGCCATTTGAAAAGAAATACAGACTCAAGTGACCTACAATGTGGCTAAATATCCAGTCTGAAGCCGCGTCCACCAGTGTGATGTCAAGGCAACAAATCCAGGGACCAAAACAGTAGACAAAATATTGGTTCAAATTACAATTTTCAAAAGGTGCAGAAGCAAGTTTGCTGTTGACATTTACAGTAGCTTTATGAAGCGTCACTTCTCCCTGTAGAACTGGAAAACTATAATTAAAGGATTTTCTGGATTTATTTGAAGAGCAAGTGATAATGACAGTTGAAATACAGAAGGCACTTTAGCTTCATATTAAATGTAATAATTGTTCAATTCAGTGAACTTCTCAGTTGCAAAAGAGGTTTAATTAGATGTGCAATGAATAAAGATGAAAATTTGTTTTAAACTCATCAAGAGAAAAAAACTTATTGCTTGCTTCATCAGCATCTGCAGTCTAGTTGAGTATGGTGGTATATTCCAGCATATCTGGAAAGGTAAGAAATTAATTGTCTTTGCATACTTGAAGCCTTATATTTTTTTTAGTTTTCAGATTGTACAAATATAGGCATGTTTCATTAAACCAGCGTAAAATCAGTTTTTACACCTCCAAAGGCAACCTTTTACTCTCAGAAATATCTACTGCTGGTTTTCAGAAACACTTGCCCAGCATTAAATGAAACCATGAAATAAATGTAATTAAATAAAAGTATCTGCATAAGAGATGATTCTGTTTAACTTCACTGGGGTAGTGTCGTGTCATGTCGTGTTGTATCATGACATGTCTCAGGTCATGAAGAGTAAGCACCTGAGACAGCAGTGGGAGGTTTGATTTCTTTGCTTTTTTCAGCATCTATCTGAAGGACTAGTAGTCAGAAAATAATTAAGGGTTTGAGGTTTGTGTATGTACTCCAAGATGCTGTGCAGCGTCCCAGCATAGTAACCAAAGGTGGGTGTTACATTCTACCCTGGCAAAATAACACCTATTTGCTTCTAACTGCAGAGACCTCTTCACTCTAGTGAGGCTCAAGACATTTACTCAAAGCAGTTTTAGGATCCACAGAAACTCTTGCCATTGGTGTTTCAGTTCTCTTCTAGACATCATGAAGACATTCACTTGTCTTTGGCACAGGGTAATTATTTAGTCCAAATTCCAAAGAAAGACACTTCCTGCCCTTCCTGCCTCTGCCTTCCTTTCTGATTTCCAGGGACCCTAGATTAGCCCTGTCTTATTTACCCCTTTATTTGTTTCAAGATTTTGCTGAGTTCACACTTAATGCCTTAGGGGTGGATCTCTCTCAGCACTCATACACATCCAGGGATTAGCTAACTTTCCCCAAAAGACTGTGCACTGTGCTGTTTGTAAAGATCTGTGTGCCTGCCAAGGGATGTTAAACCCACATGGGCGATTGAAGGGCAGAGTCCAGTCCATTTCCTCTGGGAGCATATGCCAAAGCAATATAAAAATGCGAAGTATCGGACTACTTCCAGTGTTATTCATGCTTCACATAAGCACTGAACAAAGTTTTAGAGATGTGTTGCTAATAAAATAATAATGACTTTAGAGTCTCAAGAGAGAGTTCAGGCTGTGAGCTGGATGCATCTGCCACACTGAATCACAATTGCCTCATTGTCCAAACTAGGCATCCATCAAGAGTTACTCAACACCTTTCTGAAACTTTGGGCTACGTGCCTGAACAGAAACCAGGGCAAAGTGGAAGACCTGATCCTGTCCTCATGTGGAGCTGGAACACAGGCAGGACTCATGCTGGGACTGCTGTTAGGAAAGACTGTGTGTGTGCAAGCCAAGGGAAAGCCTCCATGTCCAGCTTCCTGCAAACTGAGCGTGAAATAACAAAACTTGCAAGAAATATTCACTGTTTTGTTTCTCTCTTGCAAGAGCAGAACAGCAGAACATATCCCTCTCTACATTTGTTACTTGTGAACAACATAGGCCCTTCTAAAAAGGAACTACTATAAAGAGATTCACTGTCAAACTTCAGGGGACATGTGAGGTACGAATGACTACATTAGAATGTCTCACAGTTGCTCAGGGGCATCACGGCATTTTTCATTTCAAAGCACACCGCTGCATAGTGATTCTTGTCTACTCTTCAGAAATCCTGGGGAGTTGATATAGCAGAGGCTTCTGTTATAGTTTGCTTTCCTCATTACAAAGAGGCGTGAGAGCATTCCTGGTGTTTGCTCCTGGTAGCTGATACAAAATAACATGTGCAGTTCTCTAGAACATACTGCTTCCATGGAATTAAAAAGCATGTGTCACAAACCACATAGACTTACAAACAGGGATTTGGTAAATACCAGTTCCAAGGCTGCCACAGAAACAGATGCACTCTCACAGATGCAGAAGAAATCTGAACAAATTGGTCTGAAAATAATTGGTATGGAACTAGCCATGCTGATTAGAAAATATGTGTCAATGCTGTCTTCTCCTTTCCCTCCTTACTCTCCTTGTGTTGATGAAACCCTCTCCTCCTTCGTCTATTACTCTCCTCCTTTGCAGCATTTACTTTGATGTCATTCATCTTTTCTGCTCACTACCATGAGAAAAGTAAAACTGGTAATTTAATATTGCTAAACCTAGTGTTGAAATTGTTTGCATTCTCTGAGCAGTATCTAGCGGTATCCAGAGTAAAGGGCTGTATAATACCAAGAAATCTAACTGATCTTACCCATTAAAGCAAAGAATATGTTTACTCTTCCATGCTTTTGCAAAGCCACACAGCAAGGGGCTTTAGGGAGTTAAGAAATGCATAAAAAGAAGAGGTTGATATAATTAGAAAAGGGGAGAAAAGGAAGGAAGAAAAGAAGGTGAGAAAGGGAGAAAAGGAAAGAGGAAGAGACAGAGGAAAGAAGGGAGGGAGGGATGGAAAGATTTTTGAGGGGGGAAGAGAGGGAGGGAGGAAGGGAAAGTTTTTTGAGAGAGAGAGAGAGGGAGGGAGGGAGAGAGAGAGAGAAAGAGAAAGAGGGGAAGGAAAGGATTTTTGATGTGAGTTTGACCTTATCATTTATGCATGATCATACCCTTCTCTCTTGGCTTCCTTCCTTTACATGGAATATCACCATCCCACCTTCAGTATTACACAATTTAGCACTTTGTTTGCTTTTTTTTTTTTTTTTTTTTTTTTTTTTTTTTTTTTTTTTTTTTTTTTTTTTTTTTAAATCTGGGAGTTCTGTGCACGACAGCTGCAAAACTTCTGTTTATCTGGAGCAGGATTGCACAGTTCTACTCTTACACAACATTTCTTGTTAACAGGCTGTCCATGGGCTGATAACACTTTTGCTGGTCTAATTGTGTGCTTAGTGCATTTAATGCCTGAGAACTGTGAGAAGAATTAATGTGGGGTCACATAACACCCCCATCTGATGAGATTGACATAGACATAACCAAAGGAAAGTTTAGACAAAGTCATACATTGTCTTAGCCTAACTCTGGGTGGGCTTCTTCTGCCCCAGACAGCTCCAGGCATAGGATTGGGGTTAATCTGTTAGGATGCCTACATTTTTTTGTATTTGACTGAATTTAAGGGCATGGTAAAAGGAGGTACCTGAGTTAGAAAACACCAGGAGACTTCTTTTTCATTTCCTACAGATGCCCTCTACTTCTGATGCTGTACCCTCTCATCACACGAGTAACTCCCGTTGCTCCCTTCCACATTAAAGAAATCCTGCTTAACTTTAAGGACTGAAGTTAACTTTACTGGTTATGTGTGATGGTCCCTCATTTACCAGCACAACTGATACTCCAGGAGTCAGGCACAGGGTCAGAGAAATGATTCTCAGTACTGAGAATTCTGCTGTATTTTAGACAAAACAAATCGTGGTCCTCCATTTTCCTTGAAGTGCAGATCCAGCTCTTCGTCTTCGTCTACTCTAAGAGAAGGAATTATGCCTTCAGTGCTCCAGCAGAAATATATTGGTCTTTAAACATTATGGAAAAAAAAGAAAAATAAAATATTTTCCAGTACTGGTACTGTCTTGCTCTCTTGAAGATAGTCCCTGTATTTGGAACAGCAGTTAATTTAGTTAAACAGCTGGACATATGATCTGATGAAATGGGATTAGCATTTCTCATTTGATTTGCATCGAATCAAGAAGTTTTATCAAAACCAACAAAAACCTTCTCCAAATCCCAATAAAACAATAAGCAAGATCACAGACCTTCAAGACTTTTTTGTGCTAGAAGAGTTTGTGACTTGGAAATCAATTAAGTTCCATTAAGGCTCTGAAGTATACCTGCCTTGTATTGCACCTGTCAAAACTAGGTGGTAGTGTTTATAGCCAGGTTTTTAGTTTACCTAGGAGAGGAGTTCTTTTCTGCTTATTTCTTGGCTTAGATTGCTGGAAAAGAAGCCCATTTCCAGTCTGCTAAGCATCCAATGAAGGTAAGTGAATCTGTAACAAAAATCACTCTGAGAAAGTTAATTTTTATCCAAAGAGATTTACCATATTAAAAAATCAAAAGGCAGAAAACTGGAACAGAACAAAATTTAAAAAACAAAACAAAACAAAACCCCAACAAAACAAAAAATATCAGGGCATCTTTGCGGGCTGTTGGCATTTTTTTTCCAGATGCTTATATCAAAGACTTTGTTTTTCCAGATACTGTTAAGTCACTTCCAGATTTAGCATCACGCTGTTATTTCTCTTTGTCATTGCAGATTCTTTAAACACTTCAGATCTTTTGAGTTCTTGCAAATCACAATAAACAATTGTGATTCTATAAACCAAATCTCACTGAATATTTCCCTCTTTTACATCTTTGGCTATGATGTTGTAAAAGAAAATAGAAAGGAGCTGTTTGCATATTCACTCTGTTTTCTCATCTCCTCTTCCCGATATTTTCAGTATTGCCAGATTCTAAGGTGTGTTTCCAAAAAAAAAGGTGAAAAATGTGACAATGCCTTGGAAGAATTTAATTTGAGTTTTTGGAGAGAGGATTGTTGCTTTCTTATGCACTGTTTAGGCACTTAGGTGGTGGAAAAGTGAAGAAGAGAATTCTGCTCTCCTGATTCCTGCCACTCACTTTCACGTCAGTGATTACAAACAACCTCTAAGATAACAGAAAATCAAGCCTTTGAGAGGTAGCTGTAGCTGTCTGAATAAAGGCACTCAAACTAACCTCAGAGAAGCCATCAGGCAGGAGGTTTCAAAGGTTATGACAGCTATGCCCACTGCGTTGGAGAGGGTTAGGCTGTATTTTCTGTAGTAGTTGTTCTTCCAAAGCCTTTCCCTCACTACAGTGGTAATTGCTCAGCCCTTGTGGCTGGCTGACCACTGGGCCTCTGAAATACTCTGTTATGAGTTATTTATTTCATGGGGAAAAGGCAGGCAGGACACTCTACTGGCCTTATATTTCCTCATGAATAGTGAAGTATTCATTGCAATCCCAGCCTTGGAAATCTGGTCTTCTGACCCGGTTATTTCAACTTCAAATGCTGTGTGTGTAAAGAAAATTAATTATAAAAGAAAGCACAAAATTGCAACAGGCTGATCTGATGCTTTCCTGAATGGGCTCTTTTTTGCTGAAAAATCTTTCCATCTTAGCCAGTTGAACACTTTTACTTTTTTTTTTTTAAGCTTGACACTTAGAATCAAGGGGTTTTATGCTGCTGTTCTTTGCAAGTTTGTTTCTTCCTCTAAAAGAAGAAAATAGCTTTATCTTGAAATCTTCCTGTTCCAAAAAGCATCCAACACCGTTTGGCAGTACTGGCCTGACAGTCTGCATCTTGCTGTTGTGCAAGCCCTTCACCTCCACATGCAGCACTTGTGATACCCATGAAGAAAGCTGAGCACTCTGATTAAACACAGAATGGCAGAAAATGAAGAGAAAAGGAAGGAGAAAACAAGGCCAAGGCAGAGAAGTGGGATTGAGATACCTGATTTTCATATTTACTTTAAATTTCAGATATAGCTGAGAAGGAGAACTGCAATCAAGAAGCCTGGAGGCAAACACCTCCTAAAACTGACCTAGAAGTTTCTAAAATGATTTTACACCTTTTCAATTAATTGTGATTCTTAAACTTCCAGTATGTTTTAACAAGAGATTGATTTCTCTACATAACTTCAGCTGTCTCTGCAGTGCGACATAGTAATAGGTACAAGAAAGACCATCAGTCCCAAGGTACAGAGGGAATTAGCTGAAATTCCCAACACTGGACATCTGAATCTATTCTCTTGGGTAATAATATTCCCCTTTATTTTGTTTTTAATAGCAGAGTTATAGGGTATTCCCCTCAACAGCCAATCCCTATGTTAAAGTACAAAACCAAGTACTTAGAGAAAAAACAAATAGCACCAGTTTTGGCATTCATCTCTGCACACTCTTAAATCATTCCCTTACATACGTATCTTTCTCAATGTTTATGTGCCTTCTTATCTTTTCCATTCTCTTAAATTCCTCTCAGGACTTCTTACCCACCTGTCCTGCTGTCCATCTCCTTTTCTAGCCTCCTTATTTCTAATTTTCTAATTCCGTCCTTTAAATTCCTTCCCTCACATCTTCTTGCTTTGCATCTGAGATGAGGGAATGAGAGAAACGTGTTATCATGTGAGGATCTGTTAGTGAGCAGAAACAGATAGTCATAGTCACAGAAAAAAATTAAAACCCACTGCAAATATCTGCAGGACAGCCTTGCTGTCTGAAAAAGTCATGCATTTCACTGGTTAGGAACTCTGATTGCAATCCTGTGATGTCCCACAGTTGTCACCTGAAAAAGTGATATCTCTTCTATCTGGATTTTTCCCTTATGTGCAATCCTGCCTCTGGTAAAAGGGATTGTTTATAACCTCATTACCTGTAATTTCAGAAGACCGCATTTATAACATTAATTCCAGTCTGGAAATTTGACTCTCCCTGTCATATCTTTTGTTGGAATAGGTAAACCAGTCCCAATGACAGCTAATAACAGCAACAAGGACTGTTACTAAACAAAATATCTTCCTTACTGGTTCTCTTCTTTACCCTAAGTCTTCTGAGGTATCTTGATTTAAACAGTCTGATCAAATTCTTACATTTCATGATAGTAACCTAATTTCTTTTACGTTCACTCACTTGTATGAGCTTCATCATATTTTTTTTATATTTGACAAAATTATGAAGAATGGGAAACCTACTTAGTTCAGATTACTCCTCCAGTACAGAATTTCGAACAATACATGTCTTTGAGACAAATATAAAAGCAACTCTATGTATCATTTCTCAACAGTCCAGAGAAACTCCTTTTTCAGTTTACATATCTTAAGAAAGATAAGATAACTAGCTTGGAAAGCAGCTTGTGGGGCCAGCAGGGTTTCCAAGGAGTAACTCTACTCTTTACAAGCTGGAGAACTGTCTATACTGCACAACACAGCAGGGCCAGGACCCTGCTAAGCTGCAGCTAATGGAGCAGATACAATCACAGGGTACACTGCCTGAATCTGCAGAGCTATCAGATCAGATCAGATCAGATCAAGAGAAGCACAGACAATGCCACAGCACTTGCGTCCTAACAAAGATAATTTGTGTGCATGCAGCAATACACTGATTAAATTGTTCTGCTTTTGGAGCTACCACTTGACTGCTAGCCCAGGAATCTTTGAATTGTGCTTATGTGCTGCTAACATAGTTTTGGAAGGAGTGACAAGATAGCTGTAACATAGACCAAACAGTCCTCATTAAGAACGTGAACTAGGAATACTTGCTTAATTTTACTGCCAGTGCTGCCTTCTCTCATCATTATAGCCTGGCATGTGGGATCCCCCGGTCCCTGGCCCACTTGTTAAGTGTGCCATTCATTTATTTAGCTCCTAGGGGTGATAAATAAGTAATGTTGAAGAGAAACTGCCAAAGCACTGTCACAGAGCTAAGGTGTATCCTAGTGCTTCACTACTTCAACAGCTAGATGTGTGAGAGTCCAGGGCAGGGAACAGAATGTCAGTGTCTGAATCCTTCACTTCCTGCATTAGTAATGTGATCTAATGACCTTGCAGTCTAGACCTACCATTGTACATCAGCCTGCAGGACCTTAGTTTGTGGGCTTGTACTTTAAGTACCTATCTGGACCTATTCTGGGGAAGCAGAAAGAGACTGATCTCCTTGGTTGGTGGGAGCAGCACACAGAACTCCCACATGAGTAGCAGGATCCAAGCAAAGCAGAACAAGTCCTGCTAAAATCATGTCACAGGGAAAGTCATACTGAAGTCTTTGTGCTATAGCAGTCTATGCCCATATCAGACTCAGTACCTGTTCTGAAGAATGTAGCTGTGATTTCGCAAGATGCATGATGAGAGAAGGACGAGGAAGGTGGGGGAGAGACACAAATGGAAAAAAAAAAAGAAAAAAAAAAGAGTGACCTCCAAACCCACGGGATCTGGTGATAATCCCTGCACCACCTTCTGTAATCACTAACTAATAGTGAGTCATGACTATTACTTCCATGTAGTGTGTTTGTGCTATCGAAACACTTGACTGGCATAGAAAATTCTAATCTAGAACATATCCTTGATAAAGCACTCCCTTTAAGGTAATTAATAGGCAAGCAAAATTGAAACCAAATGAAGCCTCTTTAACAGGATAAAACAGAGATGTAGGATTGAATGAAACATTCTGATCTTTGTCTCATTCTAATATGTTATCTTTGGTTTGTAAACCTGGGTTCCTTGAGAGAGTATTTGGTCTGTTCCTGTCTGTAGTGACACTTTAAATGTGAGTGTTTGCAGTTTTTCCTACTGCACATTTCCTTTTCATCTGTTTTGGGTTTTTTCATACTGTTGACAGTGATTCCTGGAGGCTCAGCTGCGGAACAGGGCTATAAACTCCCAATGCCATTAGACATGGCACATATTTTGATCAACCTTCTGCATGACCCAATAACTTCCTTGCACATTTTCCAGTATTAAGAAAGAAGAAAATCCTCTTCTTCACCTTGATAATTGGTTAGAGATACTCTCTAAGATACCTCCTTCCAAAAACTGAAGTGCAGACTTTCCCGTATATATTAAAAATCATTCTTTCTCAATACATTGGCTGCTGGAAATATCTTTTCTGATATGATCCCAAAAAGTAGTTTTCCTTTTGAAGACCATATTATGGTGCTAGTACTAGACCGGCTATGACTAACTATTTAACACAGGATCTTGCGTCATTTCATCACCAAAGAATGTGTGATGATGTATGATATAAAAGTATGACCTGCTGTTTTCTGTGATTTAATTTAATCTTATCTCATTTCTAGTACTTAGGGCCCCATGCTAATCCAGTTTTTCCTCTTTCTTATCTATTATTCAATATCTCATATGATTTGTTAATTACTACAAAGTGTACGCAACAAATTTCATCAGTGCACCAGATTACAGAGCCAATGTTATTGGTGAAAATATTTAACCAGAGAAGTCAGAAGATAGATCGAGGAAAATTTCACTACCCATCTCTTTCTATGCCTTTTCTTTCAGCAAAATGTTCTTTGTTGTTTTTACATAGTGCTTAATGAGCTGAGAGATCAGTTGTCTGAATCACACCACTACTCCCTTTTTATATAGAAAATAGAATAACCTATTTTCAAATCTCATGGAACCATTTAAGACTAGAAGGGATAGCTTTTTAAGTAACTTTGCCACCAGCCTGGAGTCAACTATTTCCCTGTTGAATATGCAGTTTCTATATCTATGCATTCTTTCATATTAATAGTCTTGCCCTTACTGCACTTTCCATAAGAATGTGTATGTAGAACAAAGAGCAACATATTACTTACTGTTTGCTCATGTATCAGTTATCTTTAGTCCATACCATCCTTAAACATAGCAGCATCACTTGTTTCATGTATTAGTTTTTCTTTGTACAAATAAGAAACATTTTACCATTTACTTTTTGTAAACACTGCACATTAATATTTTCTAACTAATTTTATACTTTCAGTTTTGGATTTCCAAAGCATAACTTTCTTTTCTTGTCAAGGCTTTTCTCCACACAAAATTCTTATTCCCAATGTTCTTGTGATTCTTATCTTCAAAGGTCATCCTTATGGATTTTTCCCCTTGACTGGGATGTAAATGACCCAGTTTGGATAAGGGCTATCCAAACTCATCAGAAGCAACTGTGTCATGTAACGTACTGCAGGAGTAGATACAGAAGGTAAATAACAGTTATCTTACTTCCATGAGTAAATCACTTTTCATTTTTTAAATAGGAAAAAATCCTTTCTATTCAGTATCTTATATGCCCATGCTTCAGCAAATTTATCTCTCAAATTTTGTCCTATTAAACTACATAATTAAGGACTTTAATTTTAAATAATTCCACTGATGATCAGGATAAGCATTTTTTCAATTCTTTTATAATATCCATACCAAAACAAAGTCTAACCAGAAGCAATTGTTATTTGTTTAGGGACTTGTGGTAAAAAAAAATAAAAATCTCTCGTTCATCAGATTAAGAGTTCTAGAACAAACTAATATTTAGGTCGTGTTGCTCTTTTCAATGCGGAGTGTACTCTGACGTTTTGGGCAGTGTCTGCCTCTAACCAAGATTCAAAATTACAGAATCTCTTCACAACTCTCATGGCCAAGTATCTAATTTGTAAGTTTTTCCTTTGGTTTTTTTTGGGTTGTTTTTGTTTCTTTGGATTTTTTTTTTTAATTAAAGAAGATTCTTGTAAAGAGGTGTGAAAGAAAAGAAATCTCAAGGTGCTTTCTGACAACAGAGTGCAAGGAAAAGGAGGGAGGGACATGACATGCTTCCCTTTACCCTTTTCCTCGGCTATACTGTTTTTTTCGGGTGCTCTGGCACATTGCTTCTCCAGCCTGAGGAGGAAGGAGTCCACCTCTCTGGCCATGCTGCCCAGAGCTGTCAGGATGCAATCTTGCATTAAGAAGGATGCAATAACTTCACTAAGCTTTGGAAAAGCCTTTGCTTACAGTGCAGTTAAGGGAAATCAGCACCTATGTTTCCAATTCATTGGAAACAATGAAATGTAGAGTAGTTTTATCTCTCTGGTTCAAGCAGCTCACCTTGCTATACTGCAAAAACATCAGCGAGCTTAATAAAAAATTTATAGCACTCTGGTTAATTGCTAGTATAAAACTTTCTGGGGGAGAAAGTTTTCATCTTGTTCATGTCTGTGGTAGCATTCTTTGAGGCCTGGAGCATGAGATTGAAGGTGTTGGTACTATGATCCCCTTTTCACCTGCTTTTGCTTCCTGCAGCTTCTAAAATAAATCTTCTGAAGTACCAACCAGAGGACATGTGAAGGAGATAGCTGCATGCTGAGAAAGCATGTCTGACTCTGCTATATCTGTAATTTTAACTTTTCTACAAGACTTTTGATAGTAGTGCAGAAAGAACAGTTTATAAGGCTAAATAATTCTATGGAATGGCATAAGCAAATGTTCTGTGTATATTGCAAAGAGACAAGGAAGGCGACATGTCTAAAATGCCATCTCTAAGGAAAAAAACACAACCAAGCTATTTTCTGTTCTCTAAAGCATGTACTGCATTTTCTTCAAAGGCATTTTTCTCAACTCTGCCTGAGACGAACAGCAACAAAGAAAAACATCAGCCTGCTGTTCTTTCACCAAATATAACTATTAATGTTATAATGATCACTCAGTCGTGAAGACTTTTCCATTACAACTCAAGCATCTTTTCTGAATGTAAGTGTATCAAAGACCACGAAGTTCATAAAAGACCCATTTTATAAATGTGAAATTCTACTTCTTTTATGCCAAGGTTTCTGGGAAACATATAAAGAAATGAAGATATTAATACATTTAACGTGTCTCCAGCTTGCTCTGTAGAGCTGACCGAATTACAGGGTATTTGATTTTGTTCAATGCCTGTAAGAAACATCCTCGGAAACAGAATGAAGATATATTGGCTTAGATTAACATAGAAATTACTATATTTTTAAAGAAAATAGGCAAAATATCCATCTGTATAGAGTAAGAATGTTCCTTTTGACACCTATATTGAGGATATTGTGTAATTTCTTGTTTAATTTGTCATATAAACTTGAAAAAAAGAGTGCTTGTTTTCATAGAAAAATATATTTTTCATGTTTTTGAGAAGCTGCAGATGAGACAGTTTGGTACACTAATTTGTCATTTTTTTTTTCTTTTTCAAAGTTCATCTGTAATTCCTACTGTAATTCCTGTAAACTCTGTAATTCCTGTAAAATAAGTATCTTTTTTTGGTGGTTAGTTTTAGATTCCTAATTATTTATTTCTGTTAAGGGTGATGACACAATTTTACGATTTAACAGACAAATAACTTCAGGAAGTGTTCTGGTTAAGAAGAAGGAAATACAGTTAGGATCTTGCCTCAGACTTGCACTTAGACATGAGCCCGAGACAGCTGAGTCCTTTCCACCAAGTCAGTGCCTGTAGATAAGCACTAAGGCACCATCCTGTAACAAACCAGTGAGATAATCCAGAACATGCAGAAGGCTTGGAACAGCTCTGGGGAACCATAGATCAGATGATAAGTACATTTGTAGTAAATACTTATCCTACTTCTTAATTAAGTGCTAGTGAAATTAAAATGGTGGGTTTGAAATGAAAAAATAATAAACCCGAAGTGTTTGCAGCTAGGTGGTGCCATAGGCTTATTCAATCCCAATCAATTAGAGTTGCTTTGTAAGAGGACTTCCATTCTACACATGATGGTGTATGAAAGCAGGCTGTGATCTAGGAGTCAGAAAGTGCTTCAGAGAATGGGTTTTGCTGTCTCTAGTACTGCAGGAAAAGTAGTCACTTCAGAATTGTTTCCTGCTCTCTGACACCCTTAAGTCAAATAGAAGTTACGGACCCTTTTGTGGAGCACCAGAATTTAGGTAGTAATGTGTTCCTGACATATACTGAAATTCTGTATGAGCTTTTCATCACACTCATGCACACAGGTGTTAAATATGAAGTAAAATCTACCAAAACCACACGGCACTTAGACTGGAGTTGAACAATACAAAATTCTAGAAGAAATTACAGACACTGATAATTCAGTTTAATGCTTGGTGTCTTCGGCTAGCAGTGTGCATGGAAGTACATGCTCTAGTGATCCCCTCCTGAATACTATATTCAAATTTTATTATATACCCTTAAATAGTAATCCAGTTGTTTCTTTTACTTTTCCTTGACTCCCCTAAACACCTCAAAAATAGCAAGTATTTTATTATGAAACTCCCACAGAAATCTTACTTAGCTGGGGGAAACCACAAGCTAACTACATTAGTAAGACTTATTTTCCAAGTGGCATACTTTCAGACCGCTCTTGAGCTTCTCAGGACTAATTTAGATGAATCGTTCCAGTGCTTCCTACCAATGTAGATTTTGAGGTCAACTTCTAATTTTTACATTACTGTGTGGCACAGTATAAATGATACAGATTACAAGTGCATTATCACTGCATGAACGCATTTGGCAGAGCATCAAAACTGTGTGCTCACTAGCTTGAACCCAATAGCACACAATCACTGCAATGTAGAGTTCAGTTGAAGCAGGCAACGTGGTTTTCTTGAATCCCTTTCCATATCATACGCATCTCTCTAGAAGTCTGGTTCATTTTTCCTGTTGCTCCAGTGCTTACTGCAGTTCACATGGTCACAGTGCCTTTGGAAGTTGTGCATTAACAGACTAGGAAACGGGACTCCATCTGAACTGACACTTGTCTGCAATTTAGGTGCTGAACGATTCAGTGAGCTACTGAGATCATCTGACTTCAAGTGCTATCTGAAGATTATGCCCCTGTTTTGTGCCACAAGAAGGACCTTTATAGTGTCTAACCTTGAAATCACTGGATGGATTAAAGTCTTTGAGTTCACACTGCACCTGAAGAGAGGAACCATCACTCACAACTGAATTTCTTAGCTGAGTTGTCTTTCCTCTAGTTTATGCATTTCATTCTCTTCTTATGATGGAGAGCTGTGTTCTTTCCTCCTCTTTCTATTTCTCTTACCATCCTCTTTTCCCCTTGAATCACCACACTGTGTGGAACTGTATCATCAGTAGAAAAACAATTTAGCTTACTGCAGGTAATCCGTTCTTTAGTGTTCAGTACACTCTTTACAGTTCAATAAGTACAAGTTGTATAAGTTACAGTAAGAGGGATGTTCTATTTATTCTGTGCTCTTTGCTTATTTGTGCCTTGATTATATAGTTCTTACAGTGACATTTTCAGTGGAAATGTGTACAGAGGAATTGTATAGAAAATTGTTACCTACTGCTTATCTGTATTGTGTCTTGTTTATTTTTATGCCTTTACCAGTCAAAACTCACCAAATGTAAAGAAATGACTAATGCCATGAGAAACTCCACTATTATTATCATCACAGGGGACCCTAGCCAGACGGGTTAGCAGTAGGAATGAGGAAGGTTTCCTTTAATACTTCTCCTAATCACACTTGCAAGCTAATGTGTGACATTAGCCTTACTCTATGGAGGCTCAATCCAGTGGCTTTTACCTCTGGAGATGTGGTGCGCACAAGCCTGGGAATGGAGCCCTTCTTGTCTCAGTAGGATGGGATATGCATCTGTGGGCTGTGACAGGCTGCTCTGCCCCTCTTTTCTGTAGCAACTCTGCGAAAATGATCTCAGCCATAGCCAGAACACGCAGTTCAGTGCTGTGCTAGCATCCTGCTGGGCACTCTTATACAAACATCCATCTTTGAGGTGGCAGGCTGATGAAGTGTCAAGCAGAGCATGTATTGAGCCCTTCTCAGAGCCTCTTTGTCACTGTGTAGCCATCAGAGGATGATGCTCTTTTTCTCAGCAGGGCTATTTTTCACTGTCATCACAGAGCCAGGCTGGTCAGATGGCTGGGTCTTTGGTTATGCCAGGTCTTTCATATGGCAGTGCTTTCCATGAAATTTTGCCAGCTGATTTGAGGGAGTTAGTTGTACATGTGAGGCTGTCGGTACAGAGTAAGTCACTTCAAGGTGCTCAAGAACAAATGGACAAGTGCTATGTTCTTTTGTTTTTTGTTGCAAAGAAAATAAATGAAAAAGAAGAAAAAAAACATCAGGGAAGTCTGTTGGCAATGTGCCCTGTAAATGACCTTCCTTGCTTCTCTAAGTATGATATTAGATTAATTTTAACTAACTTTAAAGGACATGGCCACATGCATTGAGTCATTTCAGCATAAAAGTAGGCAATTTCCCTACTGTAGTGCAAATGTCTGGGATATCTGTAAACATTAGTAAGCCTTCAGAGCTAACTTGCAGATACCTAACAGTACATACACTGATGCTATAAATAATAATCCAAAGACTGGTTGGAAAGTGCATCACTTAAATAAATCAAAAGCAGTCCGTATGCCTAAATGCCAGATACTGTTTTTCTCCAGCATTAAAACTTCAAGGCATGACAAACATCACTTGCCTCCCTCTATCCAGCATTTGGGAGTATCACACTCTACACAGCGTAAGCAGAATTCAGACTCAAGAGCTCCTTAGTATTGCATCTTGCCGCAACACAGAAGTGTCTGTCAGGATGACCAAGGCACTTTTATGAAAAAGTAAGCTAACTGAAGGTAGAACTTCACAGCCTGTATATTTAGGCTACAGGAATACAGTAATAGGCACCAACAAGTTGTTGCACATGAGGTCATACCTCTTGTGTCCTCCTTGGCCCACAAGGACAAATATTTGAAGTCAGCAGTAATGGAGTCATTGAAAGACTTTCAGGGAATGACTGCTAAGAAAGTAGGATCAATTTCATGTCAATAGTCCTTCAGAAGACCAACAACACTCTGCCAAAGGCAGTTCTTGCTTGAACGAGGGTATGCAAACTCACAAAAACAAACTAGGAAAACTACCCTGAAGAAACAGGTGTGGAAAAACTAACAGTTGCTTACATGATAAGATTCATAAAAAAAGTGATAACTGTTTAATTTGTACAGATAGCCAGTTTTTCTGCCTCCTCTAAAATATTTCTGGAGCAGCAACAATTTTTTTTTGCCTTTCTGGCACACCTATTGAGAGGCTACGAAGTTATTTCTCTTAAAAAATCTTCTATTTTCCCTCCTACTAAAGCTCTGGGTTTCCAATGGTCTGCGCAAAAACATCAAGGAATTTTGCACACGCATTTTATAAACACATTTGGAAGTTCCCTCTCTATATATTTTATTAATTTTGACTTTCTCTCTGCTACCTCAGTGCAAGAATTCTCTCTACTATCATGTGAGAACTGAAAATTGTTTTTTATCTTTACATCTCATCAGGTGAAAAAAAATTCTCCTAATTTCCTTGTCTTCCTGGCTTTTAATCTCTGCATCCTTCTACCCAATTTATATTCTATAAAGCACTTGAAATCACATTTACATCAAAGACACTCCACAGGATACCTCTGTATTGTGTTCATGTTCTGTTCATTCATCAGATACTCGCCCACTCCATTTGGAACATACACTATTGAGTTTCTCTTTCCTTTCAAAACATTAGGAGTTAAAGAAAGAGAACCTGCTTTTTGAAGTCCAAATGTTAGTGTGTTTTCAACAAGACACTTCACATTACTTGGATGGTTTCTCCTGTTTACCAGGAAGGTTTGCATCAACTGCAAATGAAAAAAGCATCATGCTCCAATGGATTGAGATGGTGACAAAAATTGAAAGAGATATAGAAGCTTTTCAAAGACAGTAATAAATGGACACTTCTACCACTATAATTTGAATGACTCTGTTAGAAGTCTAACGTATTTTCTGTTCCCAAGCCCTGATTAGAATTTTGTTTTAAAGGGAAAAACAATAATCAGGGTTTGAATGGTCCTTGTTCTTTATTTTTCCTTTCCTCCCCCTCTGTAGACTCCATGAAAGTCATTTTCAGCGTCACATATTTGTATATGGCCTTCCCTTCTGCCCCCACATTTACATCATGCTGTGTTAAATTCCCTGGGATCTGTACACCCTAGAAGTGCAATAATAAGTCAATGTTTTATTTATAAGTGTGGCAAATGCATATACCATTCTATTATCTCAGCTGGGCTAGTTCATTTTGTTTTACCTCATTTCCTATGTAACTCTGAAGTTTTGTTTCCATCTACCCTCCAATTTTAGCAGCTGCCTCTAATCACATTCTCTTTTGCTCTAAATTTCCTGTGGATACATAGAAGTCCATAAGAAGCTTATTAGAAACAGTTTGTGCTCCTATTACTATTCATCTATTGATGGCATTTTACTTTAAAAAAAAGAGGACTGGTCAGTGTGGCTTCAGCTTTGTACTGCATGGAAGTTTGCAAGTTACCTTATAGTGCATCTTCCATCCTTGTCTTGCAGTACTTTATTATTTGAGTCCAGGGATTTCTCTCAGCCTCAGCTGTGATTTGCATTTTTCTGTTACTTCTGCAGTACTTTTATAACTCCTGTCATCTGACTGAAGCAATCCGTAAACTGTTTTAACCTTCCCCTCCTGTAGACTACAATTTTCATCTCCATTTTAGAGGTGGAGAATATCAGCAGAGTGGAGAGCAGAGGACTGTCCCTATAAACACTTGGGAGGAGGCTCATGTGTCCAAACACATTGATTCTGACCCTGTTTTATTCATAATGGAAACACAGATCATCAAGAAGACAGTACATAGAATTTGCTGACTTTTTAAGAAAATATTTTCAGTGAGCTGCTGTCAGTAATGAGACGATCAACAAGAGGCAGCAGAAATGAAAACTGCAAGTAAGGGAAAGGGAAACCCTGCTAATAGCCAGGCTTATTTCGGTTTAATAGCAGAATGGCACAAGAAATGACTAGCTGACATGACAGAATAGGATGAGAATATTCCAGATTCAGACAGAAAACAAGAAGTGCAAAACAGAGTACAATAGTTTAAATATATAAATGCAATCTGTAAGTTAATAATCAGAAGGAAGAGAAAATACTCATCTTGGATGTTCAGAAGTGGGATATATGATAGCATCATAGATAAATTTGTAAATTCAGAGTATTTCCTTATTTCCATGCTAATACACCTGACCTTTTCCTTTTTTGTCTCTAGATAAATGGCTGACGCTTGCAAAGACATACAATAGAGAACGTATTTCACTGTTGAGTATTCTAGAAGTCACCATTAGCTGACTTAAAATTCCCCTGTCGAAGCAGATCGTCTCCCAACACAACTTGAAATGAGTCTCTGTAGAGTCACTTGTTGCATATTTAACTTACACTGTAATCTTTTACCACAATATTCAGGCTGGAACTGTATGATGAAATATATCAGTCTGGTGTCCCTAGTCCATGTAATTCAAAGTAAAAAATAAATTGAGAGAATGGAGCAGGGAAAAGTATTTTTAGCTGAGTACCATTTATTCTGTTTTATGCTAATCACTCCCTGCCTTTGTTAAGTGACTCATTTTTAACACTGTGCTGTTACAGTCATGTTGCTTAATGCTGTATGTGGCCAGGATCTCACTTGTGTTAGTCATGGAATCCCACAGAGGGGAAGTGACTGAAATCCAACAATGCTCTCCCCCTAAAATAAACATTTATTAATGTAGCCAAATATGCAAGAGGAGAGGGAACAGGCTTGATTCTGATGCAAGTTCAGTGAAGTCAAGAAATTACTCCTGTGCAAAACCAGCATGCAGCCAGAACAGGACCTCAGAGTTCTAACTGATTATTTCCTCATTAGATCGAAGTACCAGAGTACACTGTACTGCTCTTTGGTGACCTCTTGGGTCAGATTCCACTCCAGGGTAAGTTTAGGGATGTCAGTACGATTTCACACTGGTTGCAATGATAGGAATGCAGATTTACTGACTAATACACGTCCTACATCAGGTTGTACTGCTTATTGATGTTGAAAAGAACCATAGGACTCTTTTTAATCTACCACATGAATGCGTGGGTGTGTGTGTATAACAAACCAAAAACGTTCCAACCACCAACTCTCATACAAGTCCAACTAGCTAGAAACTATGATTGTTCGGCTTCTCCTTTAAGCTACTGATGAAGCAGATTTCACTTTTCTAGACTGCCTCATTTAGCATATGATTAGTCTGCATCATAGCATGCAACTCCTTATATTCAATTTAAATCCCTGCTAAAATTAAAGAAACCTTTTCTCATTTTCCCATAGAGAGAATCTTTTATTCATTAGACAACTTCAAATAGCAAAAAGTGAAAGTTATCTTGGTGCCAGGGACTAGGAGGGGGCATCACTTGTAGTTAGAAGGATTGACATCCTTTCACAGTCATAGGGAGAAAGTCTGATAAAGTTTTTATTCTCTTAGTTTGTTCACTGCATGAAGGAAAAATACACATTTGTTCTGGATTCTGACCAGGATATACTTTTTTCCAACACCTATCACGGAATTTTAAAAATCCATGGATTTGTGTCATAGGTACCAGTTACCCTTACATGCACAGGGACTTTCAGGCTAATATATGAGCAGATGATATTGAAGACAGGATGATATTATCACATGCACAGGCAAGCCAGCTGGCTTTGCTGTATCTGAACTACAATGATGTATCTACCCTCACAGTTTGTCATCTTTAACATAAAGCAGGATTGGCCTTGAGAAACAAAAGATAACAATGCTTTGAATTTCCATACAGACCCATATCTGAGGCTTTCAAAAAGCTTTGCAAATGTTAATCCATTAAGTATCAACGTAAGGCATTCCCTGAGGCAGGTCTTAATTACCTCCGTTTCACAGAGCTCAAGCAAGAGAGGCAAGGAGAGATCCAACCACCTTATTTGTAAGGTAACACAGCAAATCTGAGCACAATCAGAGAGAGAATAAAAGAGTTTTGACACTCAGGTCTGCTGCAAAGCTCTCTCCCTTTCACCAGTTTCAATGATTTTTCTCTTAAAAAAAATGAAGGGGATGAACTGGTTAGATTTTGGCATGACGTTACAGAGAAGAACTGGACAGAGTCTTACCTCATGGATTAAGTCAGACTGGAACTCTGAATGTCATTAAGACTGTTGGGGTAAAAAAAAAAAAAAGAAGAAAAAGAAAAATGAAAATTATAAAAATAATTATCTACATGATTTCCCTAAACAGATGAAGTAGGACTAGGCCTCTATTCTTCACCTGAAGCAAGTAGCACTTATGTTTGGAGTCAGTCCATTCACCCGACAGCAAGACTGCCATCAAGAAACAATGGCATCCATCTAACCTCTGCTGCCGGGACCTTCTAAAGCAATCTCTTTTGATGCAGTTGAATGATAACATTGTGATCCCTTTCCTACAATTCCACTTTCCCCGTGCAATTATCAGGAGTTTCATATACCCCAGAGGATGAAAAAAAATATCAGAAGCTGACACATAATGCAGTTTATGCTTTTACAAGAAAGAAAACAACATAGTTTTAATGAAGAAACGTGTCTTGATTATCCTTTCCTAATAGAACCATTGTAGAGTTCTTTTTCTCCAATGTCTGTTTCCATAATCTTGTGGAAAAGTAGATGCACGTGTGTGCAAACAACTTTCTGTTTTCATCCAAGGAGTAAGAAATTGCCCTACAGAGCACCTATTTGAACCTTCACAGACACACTTTTCAGAACTCCTCACACACCTCTGTCAGGGATAAAAAGATGCTGCTTCTTATCTGAAATTATTGGAAAATGATTAGCAGAGTATTCAAGTTGGACTTACAAGAAGAGGACAATAAAATATATCAAAATTAAGGATATGTACAAGTCTTCCTCAGATAACTGATAAATAGACATGAATAGTTGTGGGTAGGACAGGTAGGAATACTCATACACATGAGTATTCTTGTTCAGTGATCTTATAAGGGCTTCTTTAAAAACAATTTTGCTAGATATTCTGGAGCAAGGACACAAAACTTTTCTCAGTTTTCATCCTGTGAGGGACATTCAGCATTAAAACATACCTCTTAATAGTGCTATTCTTCATAATATTTCTGAATTATCTTATTCTTTATTATATCTAACACTATTTTAAATCTCTTTGTTTTCCTCAGGTAGCTTTCCTGTGATTGAATCACTAAACATTGCATAGCTAGAATAACTTTTTTCTTTTAAGTCAGTGTCTGGATTTATCTTTATCCATCCTTTTAAGCATTCCTACTGCCCAGAATACTTTCACTTTGAAATTAATCAAGCACTCTGGTTCACATTGCATTGTGTCTCTTTGAGGTATTTGCTGTCATCAGTATCATCATTTGCCATCAACCTGGACTCTGTAGTCTAAATGAGATAGATGTGTTCCATCTCTCACATGCTGGTTTTTAACATGGCGGAGATCAACCTACTGAGAGAAACATTTAAATTGGAATAACATTTGTTAAAGTTACCTACTGAAAATGCAAATCTACAATCACCTGGGAATTCAAGGATGTCTGTCTTGTTGTGTATTATTTCACAGAAAGATCACATCGCTGACTTATCTCCTCCAAGAA
This sequence comes from Cnemophilus loriae, assembly GCA_013397755.1. Taxonomy (NCBI): domain Eukaryota; kingdom Metazoa; phylum Chordata; class Aves; order Passeriformes; family Corvidae; genus Cnemophilus; species Cnemophilus loriae. The sequence goes on from VZTF01001657.1 coordinate 773,968, forward strand.
CAAATTGCTCTTGAGAGAAGTTGTATCAATTGTGTTTAATAAAGTGACTCTGGCAGAATTAGCCATCGCTATTCACCTTTAATCTGCTTACCTTTCTCAGGCTATTCATCTTTAATATACCTTGTCCCAGAACCACTATTTAGGTATTTTTACTTTGTCAACCACCAAATAGCACAGTATTTGTGTGCTGGTGGAAAAGCAATGGCCAGCAGCGTTCTATCTGGTAGCTGGAACCCAAAGTACACCAGCCATGACTTCCTTTACATGGAAATGTGTTCTGTCACTGCGCAATGCATTTGCTAAGGGGCCCCAAACATATTTACATATTAAGCTATTCGTTGTCTGATAAGCACACTGATCATATACTTGTCTTTCCTGTTAGTTTTAAAGGACTTCTGATACACAAATGCAGTTTTGAAAAATTCTGCCTATACATGGATCGGAACTCTAACCTTGCTCAGGTGAACTACAGGCATCTCATTTTTGCTGGTGTTACTGAATTCGTTGTAAATCTCTCCAGTAGCTGACAGCTTCTCTGCTAGTTGCTATGCATTATTTTGATGATCAGTTCAGCCCAGGTCTGCAATATATGTCAGGGGGCTGCTGAGAAACATAGCATATAATCAAGAAACTGAAGTGTGGTGTAATAGAGACACGAAAGGACTGAACCAAGATTCTGTGTACTGCATCCATTTTGCCACTTTCTAATTTTGCACTGTGAAGTTGCAATTTTAATAAAATGCTTTTCATTTCTTAGAGTGTGGAAATCTAATTTACAATCAAGAGAGAAATGTACTTGTTGCTTTCTCAGCTATGGCATTTAAATCAGAGAGCCTGTACTTTATTTTGTACTGCATTAAAACATAAGGCAACATTTCAAGGACAGGGAGAGGCCTTTAGGGGAGGTGATGGACATAGAAGCAACAATTGGTTTCCATATATTTGTGCTCCCTGCTCATCTCTGTTCTATTCCCTTGCACTAAAATGTCTGTTTCTACACATGAATTGCCTTTCCTTTCACCTCAGTTTCCTTCAGAATTTTAATTTGTACCTGGGGCTCTCTTTCATATATTTACTCAATGCTTGACACAAAGCTCTGATTTCAGCTGGGCCCTCTGGAAATTTAAATTTTAACTGTTGCCTGCAAGATGCAGAGTTTAGAAAAAAGCCCCTTGTAGTCTAGCTCTAGGCCATACAAACATTACCCTTAAAAAAGTGGATAATAGTCTGCAAAATGATCATGGTTAGCCAAGCTATTTGCACTTATATGGACAAAAGTAAGGATTTGAATGATATGTGTGTGACTGTGGCAGCTATACTTAATCTCCTGTGCTGCTGTACTCAGAGGGACAGTTCTTGTGGGAGGGAGCAGCATTTTCATATCGTAAACACTCAATTTTTAATATGTGCCATTAATAATACAAGGAAAATGGAGGCATGTCTTTGTATCCCATTCATGGCTTTGTATTCCATTAATCACAAGGGTAGTCCTCATTTTTACTGCTCCATTAGGAAGGGTCTGATTTATTGCAGTCTATGAATGGATGCAGAGTGCAAACAATCACATCTGTACATTCCCCTAGCCTGCCTGGTTCCTATCACCGTCATTCGATGGTGATAATGAGGGTTGGGCAGCAACACATGCAGAGACACTGAACTTTTGTGCCTGAGTCCCAAGACTCACTGCTGGCTGGGCTCGGAACAGGTGACAGTGTCCCCCTGCAGCATTCCTCAGCGCCTTCTCCCTTGCTCTTAGTTCATCCCCAAACTGCTGGCATGCAGATGCAGTTTTCCCGGTGAACCACTAGATGCCCGGAGATCTCTTTGGTTCAACATTTCTTTCAACAACCAAAGCTGTTACTAGGGTGAAGAAAAGAACAGCATCTCAGCTAAGCCATCAGAACAATAGCATGTTCACTGGTGGGGAGTATTTTCCAGATTAAAGTAATATCTGCCTTATAAATCTATTCAGTTCAAGCACTGAAAAACAGAGCAGTATACATCTTAGAGAATTTATCAATATCTCTGTTGAAAGAAGTTAGATGGTTCCCTAGGGCCATGCTGAAAGAAGCCAAGAAATTAATATTACAGAGATGGAAATCTCTCAGTTGCCCCAAATAATAGACTATTCAGCAGAAATATAGCATTTCTGGCAAAGGTGTCCTCAGAAGAGCCGAACACAGTAAGAAAGAGTTAATACAGTCAGATTCTGGTATTATTGCACAGTGGTATATGATAAAGTAATGCCACTAATCTCAGTGAAGTTATTCATGCTTACATCAGTGTTAAATGAAAGCAGAATATGACTCTTGAAGTACTAGACTTGTGCTGAATAAGAGCTTAAGCCCTCAAGGCACGGAGCACTTAAGTACATGCTGGCCTTTAATTCTGTGCAGGGAGACCCTTGCTGACTAAGGCAGGGCACCCTTCTACTTGAGCACGGATAAGCTTCTCCGTGGCGTAGCCAAGCCCTTCATCACACAGCAGCACAGAGGGTGGAGGGGCTGTGATTCGCTGAGCCTGCCTTGCCAAACCGAGGTGATCAGTAGCTACCACACAGTATGCTTGTCCTGCTGCTGAGACAGAACTGAGTTATATATCTCCTTTTTTTTAAGCATTAATTCATCCTCAGCCTACACAATGGCCACTTTGGGATAGATTTTAGTGAGGTAGGGATCTGACGTTTGAAATTTCTCGAGAGATTTAAAGATAGTAGATGAGTATTTGTCATATGGACCCTCATCCTAGGTTAGAGGGTTCCGTCTGAAGTAGTGTGAGCTGACAGAGCCCCCTTGGATTCTCTTTGATTTCTCATGATCTGGTTACCCTGTTTAATGAGGGAGCATTTATCATTCATAATATAGGTGCTTCTACCGAACCCATTTCAGCAGTTTCCACGTAGTAAGACGGTGTTGAGTGACCCATTTTTTAAAAAGTGGGTCTTGCATTGATCAATTCTGCTGCCCAAAGATACTCAGCAAATTAATACTAGAGGTGGAAAACCAGCAAAACTCTCAGGACTCCTAAACTTTTCTCTTTGAGTGCTACATGACCCTGCTAAATTAGTACTCCTGCAAAAGATTGCCTCATTTTATTCTCTGCGTTCTCTGAAGAGCTCTGTGAAACAGCTTGGGGGATCTTCACTACACATGAAAACTCTTCTGATAAAATAGGTAAAACTGTTCTCAACAGAACAGTTGTTCTCATTTCTACAAAAGCAATCACCTTAGTATGGGAAGAAACTTTGTCTCCTATTTCAAACAAGAATGTTGAAATAGGCTTGTGTGTGCCAAGCTTTAAGTCACCACCTCTCCTCCTCCCTCTTTTTTTTCTGGTATTAGAATGCATTTGCTCCAGGCTGCAGCTTCAGGGGCTTGTAACACCTCACATTTCTAGGAAACTTCAACAATAAATCCCAAGAGGTTTTCAGAATTAGCTAAAAGAGGAGAAACTCAGCTAGGTACGAGGTTATATAATCACTGTAATCAGGCTTATATTGTGAGTTTATACATTAGGCTTCCACCCACCTGGATTCTTCTCAAAGTCTGACCTTTCTGAGGGTGAGGGCAAAAGCAGCTTAGTGACCTGAAGAGTGTGATTTTTCTGTCAGAATGTACTGTGTCTTTGAGAAGTGTTATATTGGAAGTGAACTTCCCAGAGAGTGACTAGCTGATTTAGAAGTTGCTTTGGGTGCACAGATATTATCTATTTCCTATAGAATTCTTCATTCTGAGTATATTGTGAGTATGAATGCACTGAAAATCTGGCTAAGCTGAGGCCTTATACTTGTAACATACAGAGACTGGATAAACTCTATTTCATAGAATTGGTTAGGTTGGAAAAGGCTCTCAAGATTATTGAGTCCAGCCATAAACTTACCACTGCCAAGACCACCTTTCTGGTAGTTGTAGAGCATAAGGTCTCCCCAGAACCTTCTTTTCTCCAGTCCAGGTGGTTTTCAAACCACCCCAGTTCTCTCAGCTATTCCTCATAAATCTTGTTTTCTAGACCCTTGATTGACTACTTTGATCCTCTTCTTTGCTCATGCTCATTTCCTCGCACTCACTCAGGGATTTAGACCAAACAGTTCACAACCCTTCCTCTCATCCCCTCCATTTTTCCCTCCAGCTCTACTGGTCTGCTCACTTTTTTTTTTGTTTGTTTGGTTTTGTTGTTGGTTTGTTTTGTTGTTGTTTTTTGGTTTTTTTTTTGTTTGGTTTGGTTTTGTTGTTGCTTTTTGTTTTGGTTTTGTTGTTTTTTGTTTTGTTTTCTTTCTTTCTAAATTACTCACCTCCTGTAGAAGTTTAAGGGAGCTACAAGGCAGAGCGACTTTATGCTCAAACATCAGCACCCTATAGAAGACACTGTTCTGTAAGTGGAACCATCAGCAAGAGCCACAAATAAAGTCTGAAGTCCCAAACACCTGCTACCTTTTATCAAAAGGATTACCTCTGATTAGAATCTCTGCAGTAAAATCTTAGCAGTTCTAACCAAGAAAATCAAATAAAGACTCACCTTTTTTCCTTTCTCCTTCACTCACATGGCACTGTAGAATATCATATTGCCATTCTCAAATAAACCATTTTGCAAAGCCCGTTGCTGGTTGTGGAGGACCCCATAGACTATCTAACAGCTCTGAGGAGCAGAGACCCTGTTAACTCGGGTGTTCCTTCTTTGGGATTTCATTTGACTGTGGACAACTGATTTCATAAGAGCAAAAGCAAAGAGGGGTGTTATTTCTGAGACAGAGGGTTCTTCCTGCATTAAAAAGCAAAGCTACTAGAAGCAAAAGGGAGGCAAATTTGGTTTTAAACTCTTTACCACTAGGAAGGAAAGGTTTGGTTTTTTATCATAGCTCTTTCCTTGTGAAATGAGTGGTCAATATTTATAGATTTTCACATTCAGAGAAGGAGATGAATCCTTAGACACTCACAGGTATTAATATCAGAATGAGCTGTAATAGTTAGTCTGTGTGGCTTTCTGTGCCCCAGAAGTTTTGGGCTTCTGCTCCAACGTGAGGCAATGATGGAATCAGAGTAAGCTGTCATCCTGTGGTCTGATTTTCTTTTTAAAGGCTTCACTCAGGCTTCAGCCATTGGCATTTAATTCATCCTAGAGCATGCTGCATTATGTTCCTTGTTTGAGGTCTGGTCAGGCAGAAGCCTTTCTCAGCTGCATTTTACAGAAATGTCTATGCTTCCTTAAGGATGCTTTGATAAGTCTGATATCAAAAAATATGAGGACAGAGTCCAAGCTTTTATGTTGGTTGGGAATCACTGAGCAGGACTCCTTACCTGGAAAAAGTTTGGGGTAGGCACTGCTCTTATGCACTTTTAATGTCCACAGTAACATACACTGCATAAAGCATCTTATCCATGCCTGTGCCTTAGCCAAGCATAGCACAGTCATGATCCCTTCTGTATGCCAAAGGCACAAAGGAGAGAGCATTGCTGCCTCTCTTTCTAGTGTCCCTACAAAAGGGAAGCAATTAATCTTTAAACAAGTGTAGGAAAAGCAATCTTGGAGTATCTAGAAATTCAGGTCCCAAATAGTCTCACTAACTGTTTTAAAGTGAGTGCAAGAGGGTAGGATGAGGATAAATACATTAAGAGGGAACACTTTAGCAGAACAGCAAGAAAAGAGAGCTGTTAGGTTATGGGATAGTTATCAAGGGCTGTGGTGGAGGCTCTGCTACATGTGCCATCTGAAAAAGCAGACTGGACTGAGTGTTACTGAGTACACCCCAAAGAACCATGCTGTCTCTGGAGGGAGCCTGGCTGTTACCTGGTTTATGATCTGATTTCCTAAATGCTTCACATGTCTATTTCTAACACTGACTTTAGTAAGTCTTCTGAGTGTTAAATTCTTCAAGAAAATAAAAGGTTATTTCTTGTCAATGATCTCATTCCCATTTTTGTGTCCATGAAAGATCTGTTGGATTTTTTCAGTCTTGCAACATGCAGGAGCTTCATTACTTTACCTAGCTGTAGTAGGCCATGGCACTCTTTGTGAAGGGCTGCTGTCCCACTGGCTTTTGCTCATATCTGATATAAAGTGCCCCAACAGCACCTGGTACCTCCTGGCTCATCTGTATGGCATTGGAACCACCCCCTGCTGCTGCCTGGGGATAGTAGAGCTGCCACGAGTGAAAGGAGTGGGTGCACTGCACAGCCAAGCAACCCTATGGAGCGGAGAGCAGCAGGGCTGCTTTAGTTCTGCAACATTTGTTCTGCCTCTCTTGGGCAGAGGTTGGCACATGCTGCAGGCATTGTGATGCCAGTACTCCGGTTAAATATTTAAAGTTCATTTACTAGAGAAAAAAGGGAAACTACAATTATGGTTTATAGGGAAAATTATTTTTCGGCGTGCAAGTTAATCTTTAATCGGTCATATTTCTCCCACCCTTTACTCTTCCCCCAGCTATGGTCCATCTTGAACCTCCATTTTTAACTCCATTTTAATTTGCTTGAGTGACAGAGAAAAAGGATGAGAGATGGAGTTAAAAACAATCTCACTAAATATTTCTTGTTTCTCTGTGGCAGGCTTGGTTTTACATAAACCCTCTGCACCAGATCCCATGGCTTTAAGGACTCCCGCTGTTTAGATATACCCACTCTGCCATGCAACTCCACTAAGTTTCAGGCTCCTTGTGGACTGAGCAGCATTACTTCCTACCTACATTGTAGCAAAAAAATAAATAAATCTGCAGTACAGTCAATAAATAAAAAACATTACAAATAAGCCAATTTTGGAGCTATTTAAAATATGGGCTGCTGGTGCTCTACATGGCAATATATATACAGAGAGAGTAGGATTTATGATGGTTTGCTATGTACTTTAAATATCATGAAAACAGTCAATTTCACTTTGTTACAGCCTAAATCTATCTTGGCATTTCCTATTACAGCCTAGTTCCTGTTGCAACATGAGTGACTGAAAATGGTACAGACTGTTTACTAAATGGATTTAATAAGAGCTTCTGGTATGGACCATGGTTCTTAGGTTTGTTTTGAATTTTTTTTTTAAAGAATGTCAGTAGATGATACAGAGCTTTAGAATTCAGTTATTGTAAATGAAGGGACTACATGGGCTAGATGTAAGTTCTCATCTCTCTGTCTACGTATCCTGACGTGTATGATTTCACTTCTTCCTTCACGATAGTATCTGATCAGTTCTGTGGAGAAATGGGCCTGCTATACAATGTGCAGTATGTGCTGATCCTGCCTGAAACTAAATTAATTTTACCCTATCTTTCCTTTCTCGCTCCCTCTACCTCCCCTGAGATAATGCTGTAAAGCAGACCTGCAGGCTGCAGTGCGCAGTAGGCAAAAAGAAAAGGCGCTGTTTGGGTGGTACCAAGGAAACATCTTGATAAAGAATATTTAGTCTGAGCACCAGAAATATCTTCTGTCTGGTGAATTGTGGATTCAACAGTCTCCAAGCACATCTTGGGGCATAAAACTGCAGACTATGGAATGTCTTAACTCTGTGCAGCCCTCACAAGATCATTGGCAATTGAGGAGCAGAAACATTGGCTACTCCTTTTTTGCCTCTTTGAGAACTTCACAAGAGTGGGTCCTGTGCCCAAGTGATGCATACAAGGGGCTTCACTCTAGGGTTTGCAGATTGCACTCACAACAGTTTTCCTGACAGTGACAATTACATAGCAATCCTTCCCGAAAGTCACTGTCAAAGAGATGTAGGGCTCTGCAGAGTAAACCTCTAGGGAGTAGATTGTGGTGGGTGAGTTGCCCTGATCCCCCTGGAAGTTTTAAATCACTTGTTGAATAGACATGATTAGATTTCTGCATTAACCAGAGGTGTCAGCCGAGGAGGAAGCTTGTGAATCTACTCTCTGCAGCAGGGTGGATCCATGCTGCAGTGCAGAGAGGCATATCACAAGTCAGCATGCCTCAACTGAAGCAACTTGTCTGTCTTCATCATATATGGTTTTTAGATGTCTTCTCTTTAATGTCCCGTTTGGTACCAGGAAGAGAAGAGGGCCGCTGTGGGTGTAAGGGAAGCATAGCAATCTTTTTAGCCACTCTCTGCTACCTGACGTTACAGATGGCTGAGTCTGGTCTTCATAAACAGACCTTTACAGTCATTTGTTAGGTAAATCTACAGAGAGAGCAAAGCAACCCATTAGGAAAGTCCTCACATATCCATCCAGAGGCATGCCAGCCAGATCTCTCTGAATGGAAGATGACCATGGCCTGATCATTTTGGCAGTCCATTTAACGCTGTTATCTGTGAAACAGATATGTAAGTGTCTGAAGGATGGACATTCATAAACAACCCATCTCTCAGGACAGCATCATCCCTATTTAGAACTTGTAATAAAGACATAAAGGTTCTATGTCTCTTAATTTATGTAGGTTATGAAGTCAATATACAAATGTCCTCATCATCTGTATAAATGTCCAATCCTTTCTTCAGTGGTGATAAAATCTGAGGTTTCACAGATTTTCACAGTGTAGCAGATTTCATAGATTCACTTTAGTTTTCTCTAAAATGTTTTTCCACAAGAAGTAGAAATAGTAGCCTTTAATGCATTGTGTGCCATTTTTTCATAAGATAGTTTCCCTGTATTAATTGAAAGTCCAGAGCATCTTTCAAGAGCTACCAGTACAAAAACAAATTTTCAGAATGCTTTTCCATGATAGATTCTCAGTGTAGGCCAGCGGAGTGCTGGCATGCTGATCTAACGCCTGTGCAATTATTCTGTGAAATGAGTTTCTGGGAGACACTTAGTCAAGGCAGGAGAGCTCCAAGCAAAAATCAGGGCTTCAGTCCTGTACTAAATTCCTGTATTCCTTGTGTTACTGTATTTATAAAAGGTGAAATACTCAACTTTTCCCACATGAACAGAACTTCATTGCATTTTAAATTCAGATGCAGCATACTGTTTCATTTTCGGTTCTCTCTAGGAAGAATCCTCAGCGTTTCTAAATCCAAACACTTTGTTGCAATGACTCAATTGTGTCGTTCATTAAATTGTATTTTCTTTGAGTGCTGTAGTGAGGAAGATACTTTCTAGAGTGGGAGGAGAATGTGTGTCTTGCACATCTGTTTGCTGTCATTGTCTACATACATTGCAGTTTTCCCTATACTACTTTTTTTCATCACCAAATCATGTTGATTGAAAATTTCTTCTCAGATCTTCTAGACACTTTTTTTTTTTTCCAAGCCGGTGTCCACCATAGTTCATGCGAATTTTCACCCGTGTTGTCAGTTTCAGCAGTGGAGGTGATGATTAAGAGGTCAAGAAAGATAAACTCTCAGGTTTTGTGATGATCACAGTGGGTCTGGCTCAGGGGGGCAGGTACATCTGAGTGGTCAAACTGAATAGCAATTTGAGAGCCAGAGATTTAGGTGGTTTGTCAGGAAGAAAGAAGTGCAGAAAGAAGGAAAAAAATGCTGTGATAATTAGGGAACTACTAATAGGATAAAAACAATTAAAAAACCCCAGCCCATAAATATGGTTCAAGGATTGAAGGATGAGACACAGGGAGCTACATTTATATAGCCTAGGAAAAAAATAATACAGCTAAAAGGCATCAGCCTATGTATATCTTTATCAGAGCCATGAATATTTGCACTATCAAATCATTAAGGAGAGGTTAATAGGTTTAATGGAAAGCATGTCAGCTGCTGGGAAATACTACAGAAGAATAGCTATATAAGCTTGATCATGGAAAGTATTAAATCTAATATGCTCAGATGTCTTTACTTGTGCACCTTCCCCACCACCGCCTCCACAGTTCTGTGAAAATGTAAAATGCTGATACAACCACTTTATAATCCTGTTGTCCTCTTTTGAACATCCTGGCTTTATTGCTTAAATACACAAGCCTGGTTTATACTGTCTAGATCAAATGCAAACAGGAGGTGCAATTTTGTCCTTCAAAACCCTTTCCTGCTGCTTTCCCTTGAGACCAGAGAGGTAATGCAGGATCATTTGCCCTGTGTAAACTAAGTTTGAAGTTACCTTTTTCCCTCTGGAAATTTTTATTTGCCATTAGAAATATCTGTGATTTGAAGTTCCCTGTGTTTATTATTTACCTAAACAGACTAAAGTGCCATTTTTAAGCTGTTAATAGCGTCAGTAGAAAGGAGTTGAAGAATGGATAGCCCTGACACCTACAGGATTCAGGGAGGTGAAAATCTTCTGATCCTTCCTACCCGTGCCCAAAGAAGTGTAAAGACAATTTGAGAAACCTAAGCACTCAGTATTTCAAGTGTAAAGTCTGAACCTGCAGGTGTACTTTACGTAAGTTCTTTCAAGGTTCAGGGGTCCATACAACCAACGGATAATTCTCCTCAGTTCTGCGAGACTGTGGTTTTGCAAAATCAGTACGTCAGGAGACGGAGCTGGGATCTCAGCCACCACATAAAATTGACTTCACTTTCCTATTTTAAGATAGAATTGTTGGAGAAGCCAATCTATACAGACTAAAGGATATTAAAGCTGGAAGGGTTTGTTGCTGAGTCCATCTGACTTGACTTTTTGAACAGCACAAGCCATATGGTTCACTTGTTAAATTCTGTATCAATTCCTTAACTCCTACTTAACATAAAAAATATTTCAAAAGCAAAATATAATTTTAGAAGTATCACTGAGGGTGGGGACAGGATTCATCCATGACTCAGAGGTTGGGGCTGTCATCAGAAATGAGGGACAGATGGATTTCTGGCTAAAGCAATGATGTGCAGTATCGTTGTCAGGCCTGTCCCACCTCTCAGTTCTCACAGCTTTTCTCCTTACTCACAGTTTCTCCTTTTGTGCAGATATTTTCCTAGTTATGCACAAATGTACTGCTTTGTTTTTCCTATTTACTATTTATTTATTTATTTATTTTAAAATTTATTTATTTATTTATTTATTTATTTATTAGTGTTTTCCTATTTTCCTATTATTCCTCCACTGGCTACATTCTCCATGGTTTGGGATAGCTATTGCTTAAAGTCTCACGACAAAGATGATGCTTTTGAGGGACTTCTCTGGCTTCCTTTCTGTTTGTTTCCCTTGTTTCTAATATTCACAAGCTTCCTGTATTTTATGTTTTAATAACTTGGTAACGACTCACTAATTACTAACTAGGCTTTATTGCAAAATGGATCAGAGTATTGACTCCTCTATGGATTAAACTTTAGCCAAAACCCAGCATAAACCCTACCATTTGCATATACATGCAACAGTGTGTTGTTTTGTGCAAAGTGAGAACCGGTAGCTTGTAACTAGAAGAAGGAAATGAATATCCCTTGCTTTGTCTAACTTGGCTTTCATGAATGTAGACTTCTCAGGCTTGGATTGTCTCTGTGATCTCAAGGTGAGGCTTCTTCAGAAATAGTTGCCTTTTATTTGGTGAGCAATTATATATGTTTTCCTCTAAGCGCATCCTTAAAAATGATTTCTACATCTCCTTTGGCGTTTGTGTTGCACCTGAATACCCTCAACGCAGCCATCGGAGGTGTTAGAAGTACCACTCTTCAATAGCTCCTCTGGTTAGACTGAAGCATTACTTTCAGAAGGGAAATGCAAATTTTTAGGTTTTAAAAATCTTTGATGGAATGACATTTCTTTGGCTTTTAATTTTGTCTCAAGACTCAGCAACAAGGATTAGCGCATTGGATGCCAATTGCAAAAGATTTTACAGGATTTGATAGGCAGCAGGATAAATGCCCAAGCTGCCTAGAATAGAGAGATATTCTGTACTAATTTTAAATGAAAAAGAAAAAAAATCACACTTTGGTTGGTGTCAGTCTTCCTCTTCTTCCTACCTGATAGAGCTTTATCTGGCAATGCTCTTCAGCCTCAAGTTTGCCTTTTTTCTGTCGGATTGCTGCATTATGCTAAGTTTCCAAGTTTTGAACTACTCATATTCCATCTCCAATATGTTAATTTTGCACAACTTGAATCTGGGAAAAATTACATCTTCAGCCCTCATGTCAAAGCTTCATATGGATGACATAAATTCATATTTGGTTTTCCTAAACAGAATACAGTGTTTATCTCACACTAACCTTTTCTATATTACTATTGAAAATCTGATCATGGATTGATGGGATTTTTTCCCAAAAATACTCACCTTAATTCTGCTGACCAAGCATGGTACTTTATGTCCTTTGGCTTACCTTATCATTTTACTAAACTGAAAGGAGAAAAGTGATAAATTTCAAGAAATGGAAGCAATTCCAGTGGTACAGAAAAATGCAACTGTTTTCAAATGTTGATCTTTGATATCTGAAGAGAACATCGATTTACAGGGTTTATTTGATGTAATCATACAGGATGCACCTGAAATAATTTCTTCATCAGTACTAACACATAAGGATGTTGACTCCTAAATTACGTAGTAGAGGAATCAGGAGGGGCTAAGTAGATAATCACTTTCTGTCTCGTTTGACCACAGTTGTATAACACCTGGAATACAGTGTCCTGATTTGACGTCTGAAGGTGAACAAATATATTGATAAATCATAGCATTCAGTATTTCTGCTTATTGATCAGATAGCCTTGCAGAACCATGTGTATGGCAGCTCTTCCTTTTCTTCCCCAGAGCTGGAGAGATATGTCAGTGACCTACCTCATCGTAATTATTGTCTTCCAAGTAACTTTGGTTTCACTACATCTCAGGTACTTCAGCTGTGGCTCTAAAACATGGTGGAAGAGCACTTACTGCAAGAGATTTTTTCTTTTATTCCTTTTAATTTATGCTTTCATAGAATTGCTACCTGCAATTTTGAGAAAGAATTCCATGCAAATTTTAAGCATGCCTTTGAAATTCCTACATTAAAAAGAAGGACTCAGCTAGTTTATCACAAGAAATAAACTCTGGAACTATTGACAGAAATTTCTTTCTTTTTCGTTCAAACCCACCGCTGCAGTGGAACATGGAACACTCAGCCAGGAAGTTATAAACAATTTTGTGTTTTTCTCCTTTGTGGCTTTCTCAGCAAATTATGATGTCTAAGACATTTGTCTTAAAAAACACATGTCAAGTTTCTTGAATTCTGGGATAACTAAATTTTGGCCTCCAACCTTGGCGGTAGTGAGATAAAGATGCTGTATCAAGTCCAGGTGTAGTCTGGGGTAAACCAGCTGAGTTGTAGTGCAAAAACAGAAGTTAGAGTAGAGGTTCTGTGTGAGAAAGGTTAAGCATAGTAGGGTTTTCAGACTGCAGAAGACATGGTCAAAGAGGAGTTTGGTAGAGCTCTACACATTCTCCAATAGTGTAGAGGAAGTAGTGTGCAGTGAAAGAATTAGGTGGATGTTTTTAAATTAAGAAATTAAAAGGAGAGTATTTTTCATACAATGAAACTAAAAATGTACTACTTCAGATTGTTGCAGGGCCCCAAATTACAAGCAGATTCAGGAAAAAATAGGCATATTCATGGAAGACAAGTCTACTGAAGTCTACAAGGTTCAAAGATGCAGGTACAGTCTCTGTCTCAGGACATCTCTAAACTAGACATTGCTAAAATCTTGGATGTTATAGGAAGGAAGTGTCACTGTAGATTTACCCTAATCTTACAGATTTTTGCAAATTTGTACTATTGGCCAGTGATTTGTCACAGTTCATTATAGTCATACTGATATTTTTATTTTCTGAAAAAATATGAGAAGTGTGAATTTTAACAGGCTGATTCAGTGTAGCTGGGGTAATGCTCTGCTGTACTGTTTTATTCTCTGAGTCATGAGCAGATTGACAAGATTATCAACAAAATAAAACTAGTGAAAACTTTTTTTCTAAAGAAACAAGCTGAAAAAAACCCCCCCAAAAAACAGAAAGAAAGAAAGAAAGAAAGAAAGAAAGAAAGAAAGAAAGAAAGAAAGAAAGAAAGAAAGAAAGAAAGAAAGAAAGAAAGAAAAGAAAGAAAGAAAGAAAGAAAAAGCTTGAGTGAAATGCAGCACCAGAAGCAGCAGCAAGTCCAGCATGTTGCCAGGGAAGCTTCATGATGTGAATAATAAATCCAGAATATAATATGAGAGAGATACAAGGGAAGTGCTGTATTGAACAGTCTGACTGCTGATGCTCTAAAAACCAGGAATGTCTGCTCAGCGGTGGCTTTGGCAGTCTGTTGCCAAAATTTAGAATCAGATAGGATGGGAGAACACATCCATTTTGCATAAGATGATGGGGGATTTTAACCCTTCTCTGCTTGCCCCTTAAACACTGACTTCTCTGAAGATTAAAAAAATCTTGCTTGTGGTTTAGAGACACAGACCTGCAAGACGCTTGTGGTTTTATTTTTAACTGATGGCAGTTGAGAATTAGCTCAAGGTATCTTGCTTGGTATTAGAGTTGTCTAACAGTTTAGATGTATGAACAAAGTAACATAGCTAACAGGTTATTGTGTATCAACTACTGCAGTAATTGCTTCTATGCTTCCTCTTAGCCTGGAGCAGATGAAAAATAGTTCAACTTAGCTGAGATCCTGGTGAAATAAAGTTAAAATAGCTCTTAATCCAACACCAGAATATAACATCATGCAGAAAGCCTGTTCCTCATTCCACCCGTAACACCCACATATTCCACTCACAGCCTGGACTTGGGCAGGAGGTCTCACAAGAACAGAGACACAGCTATTGAGACCTCTACCCTTCCCATCAATTTGATGGCCAAGGAATGAAATTCAGTTATCTCGGTTATGTATCTACTCATATAATAAGATCTTACTCATAAGATCTATAGGGCCAGGATTCTAAGATAAGGAGAGAGGAAAAGAGGTCTATCTCTGCAATTAGCTTCTATCAGAAATACTTTTGAGTATATTTGAGAGTACTCAAGGACTGTAATTTTGCCTTTGCAGGCTGACCTGAAGCAACAAGCTTCTGCTTTTTAAGCTGACTGGCCAAAAGCACTCCCTTTGCTTTTCAGCTGCAAAGGTACTGGGGTTGTGCAGAGCAAGACGGTGCATTTTTTTCCTCTCTCTTTTTAGCTATTAATGACCTAATACAAACTATAAAAAGTGCATCCAGATATCAGCGTGATAAGTGCCTTAAAAGCTCCTGTAGTGATAAATAATTCAAACCATCATGTTCTTCATGAAACCTTTAAAGTGTATTAACCAGAAGCTTACATAAGCAATGAAGCCTACATTACACATACACACACATATGCAAAAAGTAATGAGTAAATGAAGAAACACTCTGCAAGGACAGAAAAAAAATTTAACTTCTACATTCTCCTTGTTCCGTCATTTGTTCACCACCCTCAACTCCCCTCACCCCAAGCGAAGCAGGTCAAATCAAAGCTCCAATTCAGTTTAGCAAGCAAGTGTTCATACATGGTAGTAGTGTATAATAGCAGTGTTTGGTGCGATATGCTGTTCATGGCTGAAGATATTCTATTTAGGAGATTTTTAGACAAACTGGAAAATTTTTAAGTGTCAGGAACATGTATGTTGGAATCGAGTGCTGATATTAGAAAAAAACCAACAACAACAACAAAAAACCACAAACAAAAACCCAAATCCCAACCAATCAAAAAAAAAAAACCCCAAAAAATGCCATCCAAAACCCCCCAAAATCCAACCCAAATCTATTGGGTTTCTTTGGATGTAGTGTTCATCTGAGGGAATCAGAGTTCTTGGGCAGTAAAAGGAATCGCCATTCCAATGGTCTTTGTGATCTTCAGCTGGAGCAGGTGAGAGAAACATCCCTAATTACTGTACTACTGAAGGCCCGTGCCTACCTACAGTGTTTCAATTACAGAGCTCTTTGATTAAAATTAGACTCCTAAACTCACATCCTGGCCATTAGGAATGGATTACTGACTATTACTTTGTGCTCATCACTTTCTGCGTCCGTTTAGACACATGAACATTTCAGTATGTCTCCACATGTATGGAAAAACTACACTTTGCATAAACCATTAAATATTCACTGGGCCTGAAAGTAACAACACTTAATTCCACAGACATAAATCTGAGTGATTTATGAGAGTACAGAGGTTCAGGTCCTGGATCTAGTGATTTTCCTTCTACACTGTTTTGGGAAAATAAAGTGTATATGGATGAGGGTTTTCCAAAGAACACAAAATATCCTTTGAGAATGCTTTTCCTTTCTGTGTGCCTCTGTTCACTCTCTACATACTGGCTCATTCCTACAAACTCTTTACATCTATTATCTCTAAACAACCAACAAATTTTTCTGTCTGCCAACTAGTAAAAGTTGCATATTTACAGCAGTTTGAAAAAATATCCCCCCATCAGCCTTAATACAGTTAATTCTGATTAAAAAGATTTTACATGCTACGCAGGAAGAAAGATACCCCTACGTGCACATACACACCTACTCCTTTTTGAGTTGCTGGAATTCTGCAGGGACTGAAAATTTTGAATTTGTGTGGAGGAGTCTGTGACACACCTTCAGCCTATGATGAACTGAAAGTGAGACCATCTCCTGCCAGAGCCTGGTGAAAAGCTACAACTGCCTTTACAATTGTGCTGTGTCTTCACTGCAGATTACAAATAGGAATGAACAAAAACCACTCCAGGCATCGTTCACCATCACCTTGTAAGTTTCCAGACATCCTGTATTGCTTGAAAGATGGCTGGTGTGATTCTTACACGGTTTTTGGTTTGTTTGGTTTTTTTTTCTTTTTACCTTGCCTGGAAAATTTACTCCACAGAGAGCCCTCAAAGAGTTTGACAGCTATTCAACACAAAGGTTGGGTTACAACCTCTGGCTCAGGAAGTCTTTAAACTCTGGTGCTGGGATGGAAAAATGTAATGGGGGAATGTTTATCATAGGCAAGCTCTTGAGGACTTGAGGAACATGTGATAGTCCTTGTGTTCTAAAGAGGTTTAAATTGCACTTACACTCACTTGAAATCTCCATCAGACACGTGGAGCTGTGAAACAGACAACTCCTTTAAACATGAAATAAGTTACAGAGTTTCTTGCTGCATTGTCTCAGTTTCCAGGAACAAACTGATAAAAATGGACAACAAAAACCATGTTGCAAACAGTTGCTGCGCTGACTGGCACTGTCCTTCAAGTTGAAATAGTCTGCAAAAGCAGTTGAGTAGTTCCTAGTGCTGTACATAGTTCTGACTCTCCTGGTAATTTATGTGACTATCTTTTCCTCCATGTTAAGAATGTTTCTCTTTTATCATATTTTGAGCAACCTATAAGAAGTAATAAAAGTCCAAGTAGTGATTTAGATGTCTTGTATGCATGAGAAACTTTGAAATAATCCTAAACACATATCTGCATCTTGAAATACCTGAATTCCAATGAACATATGGCCTGAGCACACTAATATTGTCAGTTTCTCAGAGTAGGCATTTCGTTAACATATTACAAAAAGGATGCCTGTCAGCTAGAACAGCTTTTTGTGGAAATAAAAGTAGCAGAGAAATGATGGGTGCAGTGAGAGGGTGGAAGATGTAGCATACACTCAGGCCTGGCTATATGGGGCCCCAGCTGTGGACTAAACCCAACACTCACTGGGGAGCAGACACTTGTTCTATTCTTGTGCTGTGTCTAACACAGGGGATTATGGTTGGTGTCTGGGTTCTTACATGAAATGGTAATACACCATACCTATATAATAATAGAG
Source organism: Cnemophilus loriae (assembly GCA_013397755.1). Taxonomy (NCBI): domain Eukaryota; kingdom Metazoa; phylum Chordata; class Aves; order Passeriformes; family Corvidae; genus Cnemophilus; species Cnemophilus loriae. The sequence continues at coordinate 791,540 of VZTF01001657.1, forward strand.
CCTGTTGTGACCCTTTGAGGCACTTTTTGTTAGACCCTAATTTTCTGTCTTGATGCACCTTGCTTTCAACAGGGAAGTTTGAATAAGTTTGGACTATTTTCTTTGCTCAGATTTTGTTCCTTTTTCCTCTAGAAAACTACTCCTTCTGCAGTCACTTTAATTTTTTTCTTCTTCATGCCCTCCTCCCCACCTTCTCTTTTTTTGTTGTTGGTGGGGGGGTGGGGGATTTGTTTGAGGTTTTTTGGTTTTG